>QEPC01008358.1:1112752-1182897 GCA_003113815.1 Sphenodon punctatus | reverse complement strand
TCATGAGTGGTGTGGAACTAATAAACAAGGAACAGTTATTTACCCTCTCAGCTAGTATTAGAACTAGGGGACACTCCATGAAACTCATGGGTGGCAAGTTTAAAACAAATAAAAGACAATATTTTTTCACTCCGCATATAATTGGGTTGTGGAATCTACTGCCAGAGACTGAGGTAAGGGCCAGTTCTATAGCTGAGTTTAAAAGAGGTTTGGACAAGTTTCTGGGAGATAGGTCCATTAGCAGCCATTAGCCAGACAGGCTCAGGGAACATGACAGGAACTGGGGGAAAACAACATGGAATGGAACCCCCATTGTGACCTGTTGGGTGCTTCTCCCAAGCCATCATGATTGACCACTGTCAGAGACAGGATGCTGGGCTAGGTGGACCGTTGGTCTGACCCAGTATGGCTGTTCTTACATTCTTATATCATCTAGTTTACATGAAATTTAGCCAATATTTTATCTCTGATCTTCAGGATCATCTTTGCCAAATTGTACAACGATTTAATAAAGGTTCCACATTATATAAGCAATTGAAGTTTTCCACTTGAAGACTTTCATTATTCAGGTAAATAGTACAAGCAGTGCCATTCAGAGACAGGCATGGCAGGGGTGAAGAGGGCTGTAGAAGGGAGGGGGACCAGCCCTACAGATTGGCAGACACATTAACTGGTCAATTACTGTATGCTTCCACCTTTACAGGAGGACCAATCAGTGGTGGCTTAAAGGCGGGCATAGAGGGTAGATATAAGCTGCTGTTCTTGGGGCCTGTTCTTTGTCCGTGGTCAGTTCAAGCTTTGGTCAGATCGTTTTCTCAGACATTTTTTTGAAGGTGTGTGTGCGTGCGTGCGTGCGTGCGTGCGCGTGTGTGTGCGCGCGCGTGCGCATGCATGCACGTCCTAGAGGTCAATGAAAGAGTTCAGCTAGCTACATAAATCAAGTCCCCATTCCATTCCATTTTTATTTGTACCCCGCGCTCTCCCGCCACAGGTGACTGGAGGCAGCTCACAACAAAATGAAAAACAAAGCACAATAAGCATATACAGCTGGGTTTCAATCCGATGCAGGGGACCCAGTAAACAAGGATCAGCAAGATGCAGTACAATAAATCAATACATCTGGGTTTAACCCCGCATGAGGCCCAGTAACAACAACCCTTAATCTTTACAGTCCATCCCTTCAATCAGAACAACAATTCCTCCTCCCCCTCCCCCCACCAGTATCAGTCCTACAGAAAACCTCCTGCTCTCACCAGGGGTCACCCACAAACAACTCTCACTGTCCCCTGGTGCCACCAGGGGACATCCCCAACTCATCCCCCTCTCACAGGGGAAGATAGAGGTCCTTAACACCATATACCGGCAAGAACACATCTCTACAAACCCTCTTTAACCTTACCATGCCCATACCCACTCTCTTTCCAAAACTAACCAACCAACCCCCCCTTATCATATTACCCACTAATTAATCCATCACCCCTCCGTCTGTTACTCACATATCTTGCTGAATCAGTTCTCCTTGCCACCAAACATCAATAATATTAACAAGCCTCCATGACCCCGGCCGCCGGTTCCAGCCGAAGGGCACAGCAAAAGGGCATGCCACTTTGGCCACTGAGAAAACTTCATCATGTGCCACAGGCATGGCTGCTGGACATCCCCTGCTGTTGTAGGGGCGGCTCTGCCGCCAGCTGTCCCAAGCCCCGCCCCCCTGATGACCTGGAAGGCGGCAGCGGCAATTTAGACCAGCTTCCCAGATGTAAAGTCTAGAACTTCTCCACTCAGCTCATTATCCCTCAGTCCTGTGGCACCGAGGGGGGGGAGAGGAGATAGCATCCATGATCCATTGGGGTCCTCCCAAAGGGGAGTGGGGTGCAGATGCCAACTCCCACCAAGACCACCTTCAGAGACACGGGCAGAGGGGGCAGATCACTCTCAACCCCACCTCCTCCTCTGGAGGAGCACCTGGGGTGCTGCCCAATCTCCTCCTGGTGTGTTCTCTGAAAGTTGACCGACACCCCCATGTACCTGGGGTGCCCGCTCATACTGAATCCTGTGCTAAACAGCAGAGATGACAGATATATTCTCTGGCCAATTGGCTTGACATTTCAAAGATACCATGGCTGGGACTGAGATGCGATTGCCTCTTACTGCATGCCTCTAGCTCTCCATGACCAATCCTGGGTGGCTCAGAGGTGGGACATAACTGGGACTTCAGGCAGCAAGGTAGCGGGCATGGGGAAGAATCCCAGCAATCAGGAGATGTGGTTCACACATCCAGGCTGGCCGATTGTCATCACAATCACATCCCGCAACACTGGGTATTTTCAGATGTTACGAGATAACAGTCATCCACAGTCAATTCCCTGTGGTGGCTGCGATCACGTAACGTCTGTTGGGGGGAACGGATGTTCCCCCCCAGATGTTACCACTGCGGGGAATCACTTTTGCCACATGAGCGGCCGAAGTGGCGGGGCCGGCGGGGGTCGCGTGGCGAAGGCGATTCCCCGCCGTGATGAACCCCGCCGTCACTTCTGGATGGCGGCCATGGCCCAGAATCCCCACAGGGATTCCGGCCCGTGGCCAAATCGGGCGAGTGTTGCAGCTGCATTGGCCGTGGCGGCCGCCCGTCTCCCCAGAGGGCGGGCAGCGGAGAACGTGGAGGGGGTGGGGCCGAGTGGCCGCACGTTGTGCCGCGCGGCCTCGCCCCCTCCCCGATTCCCCACCGGGATCCCCCGGCATGTCTGTTAGGGTGTGACGGGGTCATCCCAGTGGGGGATGAATTTATTGTTTTCATGACGGGGCCAACTGGCCCCGTCACATCTAAAATCACCCATAGTAACAGAGCACATAAGAGAATCCCTTATTGACTCTTTCCTAAGCAGAGGCTTCCAACTTCCCAGTAACAAGTGAGGGAGCACTGTTGTGATGGTCACAGCACAGAATAATATATGGGTGACATTTCTGCTGGCCAATTGGCATCACAAACTCATCTTTGTGACAAACATAAGAGAATCCCTGCCATAGCCTCATACTCTCCAGATCCTGTGAAGGCTTATAACTTTGGGATCTTTTATCTGATCCTTTTGATATTTGACAGAGATGCTCCTAACAGTCTGAGATAGAAGCTTTCCATATTTTATCTAAACTAGCTGGAATACAAAGACATTACAACCAGAAATACATTTAAAAGTAAATTGCTTATAACAATGGGACCCTTTATTCAATCCTTTTGAAATGTGGCAGGGCTCTTATGTGTGGGGAGGGGTATAGTGCTGCTTAGTTTCATCAAAATAAGATTGGAGACAAAGAAGTTAGTCAGGAATGTGTACACAGAATTTTGTAAAATATTTTTTTTAGCTGCATTTAAAATGGGATCCTTTTAACCATTTATTCTGAAATGTGGTACATGTAATGCCCTTTGTTGGGGGTAAATTGCTGCCAATTATCTTTAGAAACGGGCTGAAAATTTTTAAAAGTTACAACCAATTTTATTATCCATTGAAACCAATGAAAATAAAAAACAAAATTAAAAGACAAAAAGAAACAAAGACTAATGAAATATGATAAAAACGAATGACATTTTAATAATGAAAATGAAATTAATAACAAAAACATGAGTTACTGAGCACATTCCTAGTATTTTTGTGCTTCTGATATAGTACCTTTTTGATTTTATATATGAAGGTTTTTTTTAATAAAACGCAATGTAGATAGAGTCAATCTCCTAGCAGTGAGGTGGAGGAAGATATTATACTGATTTTGTTTTTCAGCACCTGCCCATCAGGAAGTCAGAGGGATGATTCTTATAAATATAAGAATAAATCCTCAAATACTTCAAGTTACCGTTGCCAAATCGTTCACATCCATTTTTTCAACACTAAAAATTCTTATGAGATATCATTATACTTATAATGGAAAAATCAATGCAGTAAGCAAATTAAAGCAAATTAAATTTTACTGAGAGCCTTTAGGCAAAATGCAATGTAAAAATGCATTTTAGCTTCCCTTGTGTTTCAGAGGAAAGGGAAGAAATGGAATCTGGGTTAGCTGTCAGCACACAACAATTTTTAGAAGCCGGTAAGACAGCCTGTGAACGAAACTCTTTCTTAATACATTTCTTCCTTGATTACTTAATAATGTGAAAATAACCACCTTAATCTCATCATTTGAACAGTCAGAAGTCTCTTCTACCCTTTTTATAAAAGCCAGTCTTTGGTCAAAATCAATGAGAAGATTCATCTTCCCAGGAAGAGGATTTAGCAGAAGGAAAACTGATTCATCTGCTAAGGTATACAGCAATGCCATCTGCACCCCTAGAGAGAGAACTAAAATGGAATGTGGTGATTGTGGTGTAATCAAAAAGAAGCTGATCAAAGCTGCCAACAAGTTCTTGTGGAGATGCAAGACACATGCTACATTTGGTGTAGTTTGTAATCACCCTAAGTGGCCACTGTATTTTGTTAGCAGTTAGGTATGGCAGACATAGATTGACACGCCTGCACTTTACAGGCTCAAAGTATCTAATTAAAAAGATAATGTATGTTTGTAATGTTCAATTATTGGCTCTGCTGCTTATAAGCCAAGAACATGTGCATAGCTAATTTCTGTTTCATACAAGAATCTGTTTTATTAGTTTGTATTCTGAGTTTGATACTACGAATTATAATGTTAGCATAGCTTACAACATCAGTCAGAATTACAATTGAATAAGGAGTCTCTAATATGCTATTGCATCATGTAAATGGCATATACTATTGCTTTGTAAGACTTCACAAAAAAGAGCTTTTGCTTACAAGTGTAAAATAAAGTGATCCAATGTCTTGCACAAATAATATTTTCATGGAAAGATCCGAATAAGCACCTATTAGCAACGAGTACTATGAATATATCTTGATTTTAATATACTTTCAGACTATCTAAATTGCTGCTTGCTAGATGCATTTTGTTCACCCATCAGAAACCTCTCCAGTATGCTTATTTGTGTAACTTCTATACTTACTTGTGTAACTTTGATTTCTGATGCATAAATATCAACTGTCTTTCTTTCAGTGTATCCACTGTGTCCTTGAGAACTTTTATTTTTCTGTAAATGGAAATGTAAGAAGTGGACAGAAATTTTGAAACAAAATACTAGACTGCCAGTTAAAACATTTTTGGAGTGGTTGATTAGTGCAATATTTACAAGAATGCTGGCAAATGCTAAACTTGAAAATCCCATTGATGCTAGTAGGACTTCGTGAGGCTAAATCTCTATGAATCACTGAGACATGATGTGACCTTCATTACCACTCGTTTACTTCAGTTTTAATTTATTTTCTACACAGATTTAAATTCTTTTTAAGTTTGGAAACTTAGTTTCAATAATGTCTCCTGGATGGTCAAAATAGAGATGTACAAAATAAATTTTGTATATAGATTTTTGTACAAAATAAAGAGGAATAGCCCTGACTGACTTTGTGTGATCTATGATAGTAGCCTACATACTAAAGGGTGTCGGGACCCTAATAGAATGGACACCTTTGAGACCTGGAAGAGGTAGCTGGCTACACAGCACCACCAGTGCACTCTTATTGAGGCCTCTGCTCTGGTACTCCACTGGCCTGATGTGGCTCCCCGCCTACCAGGCCCTAATTGGCTTCTGACTTTCTTGGCCCTGAAAAAGAGTCACATGCCATGTAAAGGAAACCAGGTACAGCGATACCTAGGCTCAGCGTCTGTGTGTTTCATCCTCATTGCCTCTCTGCAGCCTGTCCAATTCTCTCTACCTCAGCCCGGTTTCCTTCTCCATCTCTTCCCAACAATCTTGGACCGACCTTCTAGCTTATCCCCTTGACTAATCTCTGACTACACTTCTCTGCCCTAGTCCTGCTTCAGATGAGCCTGGGCTCTGACCTGACTTCTGATAAAGGGCTATAATTATTCCATAAAGGAGGAGAAGAGGAGTTGGGAAATCAAGGCCCAAATCTGGTACTTGGATGTCCTGATTCAAGTGAAATTTCCTAGGCACATACTGAGTGTATTGTCGACGCACTCCGGAACACATTTCATGGGATTGAACGGCCGCACTCTTTATTAATTTACATCAACAAAAGGGGGAAGGGTATCCCCCCCCGCTTCCCCCTTTAAACTGGGGTCCTACCTTCATTTAACTGTGCTCCACCCTTAATCCACAGGAGGTTTCTGTCCCCACCATCAATGCCTTTGCAATCCGGCCCTTCTTATATTCTTATGATAATTCTAAGGGAAAGCTCTGTGGCCTAACTCCCAAGCTTATAACTTATGCCCTGCCCCGATGGCTGGGTTTCCCCAGGCCGGGGCGGTTTGTTCGTATCTATACCCTTTTGGGATAAAACAAAGGTGAGGGCACCGTTACCTACTGCTTGGCACATGGTACTCCCAGCGGGTTCGGCCGTCCACCTCTCACCCTTGGCTGACCATGCATTGGGCAGCACTGTGCGGCTATGCCTGGCCTGCCCATCTCTTAGGGAGATGATTTCTAACCATTCTATGGTAACTGTTGTAACTTTTAAACCATTATCCTTAATCCAGTCCCCCACCAAGAGTGCGACATTTCAGCCTACCACCCGCAAGGTGTTCCATTGTGCCCTAGGATCGAATCAGCAGATCACTTCGGGAAAGGTGAAAAACCCCTCGCCCTTCATTTGCCAATCAGACTCGGGGAAAATTCCTTTCCGGTCCTAATTGGTGACCAGTATTAACTCAGAGTGTCGCTTTGAAAAGGGGCGGGTGGGTGGGTGCGCATCTTTTCCCGCTTGCTGCTGCCGATGCAATGAGGCGGCAAGCGGGGAATTCTAAAATGGCACCCAGGACTCCCTGCTCTCGCGGGAGTTCCGAGCACCCCCTACCTCATTACCGAGGTGACCATTCCCCTCCCCCTGATCCCTGACGCTGACCTCAGCGTCATGTAGTCCTCGCCCCCTTCCTCTACGATGGGGGGGGGGTGTCACCACCAAAACCTCTCCACGGCAAAAGCGGAGGGGCAGTTTGCTAGTACCTGGTTAGTTAATGTCAACAGGGTTGGCCTTAGAATTTGTGGGGCCCCCATAGCTCCACCATCTATAGACCCACCCCTTTAACCTCTTCCTGTAGGGACCAACTCACTGCACCCCATTAAGTAAGAAAAGGGGAGGCAGGGATGCACAGGAAGCAACCACTCTGGGGATTGAGAACCACAGGAGTGGAGAGGACCCCACAGAAATAGCCCACTCTGGAACCTTGGTGTGAGCCTGAGACTACAAGGACTGACCTCCCTGCAGGGATTTGGTACATGGGGAAGGGTCACCAAAAGGAAAAAGATAGGCCTGAGAAGTTGAAAATATGTCTGGGAGCTGAAGCAACGGAAGGGAGACCTCTCAAGCATCCTCTGATTGCAGGGAGAATACTTACTCTTCCTGAGATCTGAGAATGATAATAAGGCGGCTCATCAATGTCCTGTCTGAGAAAACACGCCGTGCAGGAAACAAGGGAACTAGGAAGCCAGAGGCTAGGGGACATGAAACCAGGTAACACAGGACTAGAAACACAGCGGCAAGAGGGCAAGAACAAGAACCTAGGCGCAAGGAATCAGAGGACTAGAACAAGGAGGCTTGGCAGAAGAGAGCAAGGAACCAGGAGTCAAAGGAGAGTGTGTGTGTGTGTGGACACGTGAGAACCAAGGGATCCGGTACACAGCAAGGGGTGGAGAGTAGTATGTGGAGAGCAAGGAGTGGAGTGTGGGGGAACCAGAGTGACAGGAATATACTGACTCGTACTCAATCAGGAAGCTGGTAGGTAGGGTAGGGTCAGAGGTAGGTAGGGTAGGGTCAGAGGGAAGACGGTCAGAATAAGGTGGGGGGTGGTCAGATCCGAGGGGTGGTGCCAGCAGCCAGGTCAGTGCTCTGGCAATCCGTAGTCTGGTGGTTCAAGGGAGCTGTACAGGCTCCCTCTGACAGTGGAAATGGGCCATGGCCTGTACTGGCTTTGCTTAAGGGTAGCCCTGTCATGTGATTCTGGGTGTACCTAAATATCATTAATATAGAATAAGCACATCCGCTCATTCTATCTAATCTTATTTCTTCCGTAGATATGAGAGAGAGGTTGGAGGGGCATGGGGCAGTTATAGGGTCCCATTTTGGGGGAGGAGGAGAGTGGGTTTCGAGACTCGTAGTAGCTGTCACTTTTGGAACAACTGCCTCCTTTGATAAATCCCCCTGATTTGGCCTGGTGTCTTCTAAAAATTGTGATCACACAGAGCCCCATGTGGGCACCTATCAGATATTCTTAGCTTAGTAAAGGGGTCCATATCACCATTTTGCATAGGCCCCAACTTCCCTGGGACTTGGACTACTGCAATCGGTTGAGTTGTCATCTCAACCGATACGTATATTTTCCATTCTTTTTTGCTGTCTTGGGTTGTGGAATTATATTTGCCTACAAATGGGGTTGCTTAAGCAAATCGTTTGGAACTACTGGATTAAGCAATCGTGTGTGTGTGTGTGTGTGTGTGTGTGTGTGTGTGTGTGTGTGTGTGTGTGTGTGTGTGTGTGTGTGTGTGTGTGTGAGAGAGACTGACTGACTGACTGACTGACCAGCCTTAGTAACTTTGAATCCTACAGGTTGATTTCAAACAAATTAGCATAGGAAATAGGGACAGAAGGCCCAAGGGATCTGTTCTGTAACAATGGGTGGACCTGGAGAAGAAAGATGCCTGCTGGTATAGCTGGAGAATCCCATCAATTTGCATGGAGCATTGTCCCTCGCGCTCTCCCTCTCCATCCTCTCGGGAAACTAGATTTCATTAGTTCAGGTGGTTGCTGCAGGGACCAAATTGGTATATTCTGTGTCCCTGCAAGGTTTGAATGAAAACGTTTCTGGTATTGGACACCAAAGTTTATTTTCTCCTGACGTTAATTGGATATACCCACTCTACCTGTAGGTATCTTGAACTAGTGAAGGATACTCTGTGAGGGAAAAGTAAAACTATACTGTGCTCAGTCCAAGTCCCATGCCCACCCACTCTACCTGTAGGTACCTGTTATCCATCCTGCCATCTCACCGAGTTGAGTTAAAAAAGATGGTCCTGTATTATCTTTTCCATAGAGCGTCATTTGGAGCAGGACATTCTCCCCTCCGTTCTCAGCATTAAGTAGGGTCCAGAATAGTCTGGCCTTGGCCTAGTAGCTTTTCAACATTGAAACCATAAATCCAGGAGCTGATACTTGGTGTCAGAATTTCTTTGGAGACATTAGGAACACTCTTTGGCTGACCCCTCAACTTCCGCAAATACTTACACATCCACATAATTTCTGGCTGTGTTTCAAGGCTGTATGAGATGGTGTTTAATGAGTGGTGGGGGAGTTCAGTTATCTCCAGTAATGGGAAATATCCCTGAGGAGATTTCCTCTCAAACAGATTTTACTGAGAGAAGGGACAGTATAGTCTACTTGGTGGAGATTCTTATGTTGTAAAGTCTTTAATGTAACTCCTTTTGGAGTGTTTGCACTGTATTGGGTGCTCTCATTATACAAGTAACAAAATAGTAATGGCTTCACTGACCTTTAAACTTGGAATATGGCCTATTTAAAGTTTATAACATTTGAAACATGAATTCCTGTTAGTCATACTATTTATTTAGATAGTTTTAGTCTATTGTTATACTCCAGATAGTCATCATAAATTATCTTATATACAAATATTACTATAATTTTATTGTATAATATTCTGTTTTTTTCACACCAGTTCTTACATGAAATCTACATTGGATTTGATCCTTGCAGGTACTATGCTTTCCTGCTGAGCAACCTAGACTCTTGCTGTCTTGAGCAGGGGTTCAGAGTGTCTTGGCACCAGCCATGGTAAACCTGTACTAGGGCTGCACTGAATAGGCCATCCGAGTACTTGTCTCGAGTTCCAAAGTTCCAAATACCTGGTTCAGGTGCTTGGCCGAACTTCGGAACTTTGTCCAAGGTCCCAGAATTCCGAACTTGGATCTTCAGACCTCATCAATCCCCAGAACTCAGAACTTTGGAACTTTCATTTTAATGATTTTAAAGTGCACCCACTTTAAAATAAGTATGCCAAACAGTTCCCAGAAAAGCATACTAGCAAAAGTGAGACAATCACTCAAGAAGACAAACCCAAACAGTGCAACTGCATGCAGATACAAACAAAAAAGCCATTCCAGAAGACATAACATCATCCATGAGAAATAAACCAGACATTCTCACACACCCCAAGCTTTCATTGTGCATGACCAGTGCCCACCTATGCAAGGCAAGCCCCCTCCCCATACACCATATTATTTTAACCAGAAAGAAAGTATATCTCCCCTGTACCCCAGTGGGGAGTCATATCTTGGCAAAGTTGAACCTACAAAGTACAGTCACTGAAAGCAGCAGTGTGGTACCCACTTATTTTTTTAACTTTTCTTTAAAAAATCATGGCATGGTGTAAACAACTAACCCCTGTTCAACCAACTCCCGGCATTGCCCATATGGACAGGTACCCTTCTCCCCCTCAAGCCAATTACTTACAGATCAGCAGGGTAGCACACACAACCAAATTCAGTAGAGAATGAAAATGGCTGTACAGACACTTTTATTTTACCTTACGGACTTACTGTCCGTCTTGTCCATCACTCAGCTGTCCCCTCCCATACTCCCCTCCTACCAAATATAGCACTAAAGTTTCATTTTATAATTTTATAATTCAGATAAGCTATGGGGTCAACTGTCTGGATCACTCCAGTCACGCACGCAGTGGCGCCAGCACTCGATTAAGGCTTTCAAATGTTTCTGAAGTTTTACGAGGCCTGGCCTTGGTACTCGAAACTTCAGACTAAGGAAATTTGGAACAGAGTACTGGACTTGCTGGTGGATTCTGAAGTTTTCAGAGGATGAAGTTTCAGCTCTAATCTGTACCTGGTCCCTGGAATGGCCATTCAGTTTTTGTTGCTTTTTTCCAAATTTTCCCTGGAAGAAAACCCCCTCCCCCCAAGTTACTAACTCAGAGAGCCATTGAAGAGAGAGATTTTTATAAGGGATCACCCCAGTTTAAATTTTATATCCACACTTGACAGCACAAAGTGAGTTCCTTTCATATCTGAGAAATCATGAAAGCTTTCTTGTGCAGAGCTACTAGTTAATCTGAGAGTGCACTTTAATGAGCTGTCTATTAATTCTAAAACATAGGGTGTTTTCAGACATGACACTAACCATGGTTTAACCACACTTAAACATTTCTTATACAAGTTGCAGGGCTGTATTGGTGCCCTATGCATCCCTGCAACATGCATAAGAAATGTTTAAACTGTGGTTAGCGTCATGTCTGAAAACACCCAATGTTTAATAACTTTTCATCCGCAAGTGCAAGTTTACTTGTTTTATTTAGGGAGTTAGAATTTATTTAAGCGAAAACCTCAACAGTACTCAAACTCACTCAACAGTTGTTGTTTGTTGTTATTATTTTATTCTTATTATTAACAACAAGGCAATTCCTTTAATAAGGAACTTTGCTTACCCATTAGTGATACAGATGCCATTTGGATTGAGTCAGGGAAGAGAAAACTAATGGATAATCAGAGAGAAGATAATTATAGGAATGTTAAAAATGATATTGATTCAGGTAGGTTTTCCAGCTGTCCTGCATTGTACTGGCTTGTATTTCAAGTGAAATATGTCTAATATGTTCTGAGTACAGGACAGTGTGTTTTGGAATGTAGTTTGGAACTGTCTGGCTTTAATGCTGTTTTGCTGGTGTCAATTCTTCTAATTCAGAATCACATTTGTAATTCAAAATGGTGACTAAACTATATTATCATCAACACTCTCTTGTATCAAGCTAAGTATCCTCATTTTTTTGATACGATGGTGCTTAGAATGTGATAGCACTCAGAAAGGTGAAAGGCTGCCATAACATTGTTACACTTTTTAGGAGGCAGTAATGACTTGTGAAGACCATTAGAGAAGAAACTTAGCTCAAGCCAGCTGATCTGACTTTCTTACTTGATCATCTGATTTCCCTCCTATAGCAAAAGAGAAATAGATATCTTAACCTAGCAGTCATTCCATTTAGGAGTCATTCCATAATGAAGCCATATCCATTAAAATTTTATTTTGTCCGTAGATGAGGGTTGTATAGGACAGTGCAAATATATTCTTTCATGAATAAAAATCTCACATCTCAGCTGCTTAACTTTTTAATGTATTGTTTCTGAAAACTGTATGGTAATTAATTACCCTATAAGAATTCAGCAGTGTATTCAGATTTAATTAATGATAAAGGTTAGGTACAGTACATATCCTAGATTTCACTGGTATTTGGTAAATTACTGTACTTTTTGAAATGCAGTGACAAATCCAGGACAGATTATTAAACCAAAGATGTTAGTTCTTTGATCTAGATGATAATACCTTGATAAATTTAAAATGGGAGAGCCGGTAAGGATTTTTTTTCAGGCTACCTTTTGAGAATGTTATTTTTTAATGATTATTATTTACTTAGTGCCAGCAGTACGCCTGGCACTGTACAGTCAATAGTTCTAGACAGGTCCCTACCCCCAGAAGTTTATAATCTAAGAGATAAGGGAGTGGAAAACAAGGGAGAGGTGAACATCAGGAGAGACAAGAGTACATTTGTGAGGTTGAGAAGTTGCAGGTGCACGTGATTCGCTTAGTTTCAGGGAACTAGATTCTGAGTGAGGGGAAAGAGGATGCAATTTCACTCATGATGAGGCAGGGAAGGCTTAACAGAAGAGGTAGATTTTCAGGAGGGATTTGAACATTGGAAGGGAGCTGAGCGAATGTATCCAGGAGGGAGTTCCAAGCATGAGGGGAAGCAAATGAGAAGGGGTGAAGATACTTATAGGAGCAAGGGGTCATGAGCAGGTGGGGGTGGAGGAGAAGCGAAGCTCCCAGGAATGAGTTTGGTGGGATACAAGAGTGAAGAGATATGGGAGAGCAAGACCATGAAGAGCCTTGAATGTTAGGGACGTGCGAACAGAGTTCAGGTGTTCGGTGTTCGGCCTGAGCTTGGGGTGTTTGGGCCATTCATGAACACCCCGAACTGCCCCCACCTGAACCAGCTGAACAAAGTTCGGGTTTCGAACCCGTTCAGGCGGGGGACAGGGGGGAACCCGGTTTTCCCTCCCCCCTCCAGGTTGCATGGGTAGAAGGGACGTTGGGGCTCACCTCCCTTCCCCCCCCCGACCCAGCCTGGTAAAAAATTAAAAAACAAAAAAACGCACCCCAGGAATTGACCTACCTGGTGGTGCCAGGGCTCTGGCCCCGGGTCCGGCAGTGCTGGACTTGGCAGGGTGCGGGGGGGGGGAGGTGATCCCCCACGCGCCTTTCACCCATGCGCCTGGAGGGGGGAGAGAAAACTGGGTTTCCTGCCGCCCCCTCAAATGGGTTAGGTGAAACAGAACAGGTTCGGGCCAAACAGCCTGAACCCAAATGGTTTCCAGGGGCCAAACACTTAATGGACTGAACGCCTGGTGTTTGCACATCCCTATTGAAGTTGAAGACCAAGAGCTTTTGTGCTGAATGTGTTCATGTAAAGGGATCCACTGTACAGCAGAGAGGAAGGGCTGAACGTGGTCAAAGTATTTATTTCTTTTATTTATTTATACTTCTATTCCACCCTTCACCTAAGGCTCAGGGTGGCTTACATAAAACATACAGAATAGAAATACAATAAAACTTTCTTTTAAAACCTCATTAAAAGAAAAACCCACCCACAATTGCTAACCCCACCTGCCAAATGCTTTTCCAAAGAGAAATGTTTTACGCTGATTCTGGAATAAGCCTCTTCCCTAAGTTGTCATGAGGTGATCATGTTTGCAGACAATACCAAGTTATTCTACATAGTTAAAACACGAGTGGACTGTGAAGAATTGCAGGGGGATCTTGCGAGACTAGACATCTGAATGGCAGATGAAATTTAATACGGGCAAGTGTAAAGTGATGCGTATAGGGAAAACCAATCTAAACTTTATCTAAGCAATGCTGGGTTCTAAATTAAGAGTTACCACTCAGGAAAAGGATGTTGGAGTCATTATGGACAATATATTGAAATCCTCAGCACAGCATGTGGGAGTTAGCAAAAAAGCAAACAATGTTTCTTATTTGTAAAGGGATAGAGAATAAAACTGAAATATCATAAAGTCACTCTATGGGTGAAAACAGACATGACGTTAACCACCCTTTAACCACCCTTGGTGGTCATTTATGCATGTTTCAGGGCTGCATAGGGCACCAATACATCCTGCAACATGCATAAATAACCACCAAGGGTTGTTAAAGGGTGGTTAGCGTCATGTCTGTTTTCACTCTATAGTACTATGGTGCGACTGCACTTTGAATATTGTGTGCGGTTCTGGTCACCCTATCTCAAAAAAGATATTGTTGAAATAGAAAAGGTGCAGATATGGGGTATGGAATTTCTCCCCTATGAAGAGAGGCTGGATAGGCTGGGGTTCTTCAGCTTTGGGAAGAGACGACTGAGAGGGGATATGATAAAAATATATGAAATCATGAATGATGTGGAACATGTTAATAGGGAATGATTATTTCTTTACCCTCTCAAATAGTACTAGTTCTAGGGGGACACTCTATGAAACTAACAGGTAGCAAATTTAAAAACAAATAAGAGTATTTTTTTTCATGCAATGAAAAATTAAGTTGAGGAATTGGTTGCAAGAGGACATGGTCAAGGCCCGTAATATAACTGGGTTTAAGAAAGATTGGAAAGGTTTCTGTAGGATAGGTCCATTTGCAGCTATTAGCCAGGTAGGTTTGGGGAACGTAACCTCTTACTGTTGGGTGCTGTGAGTGAACAGCAGGGAATGGATTGCCCCATAGTGACGTGTTGGGTACTTCAAGCAACCAAGATTGGCCACTGTCGGAGACAGGATGCTGGACTTGATGTGCCATTGTTCTGACCCAGTATGGCACTTCCTATGTTCTAATATGCTCAAGCTCTGACACACCTCTAGTGGTAGGAAGTTCCATAATACTGGGTTAACAACCAGGAACACCTCTGCATGGGCCCTTGTCATATGGACAAGATTGGTTAGTGGTACCTGCAAGAGAGCACTTGTGGCCATCTGCAGGGACTGCAGTGGAGCATGGAATGAAAGGCAGCCCCTCCAATGTTTTCTTGAATCTATTTACAATAATATTCCTGATTTTATAACACGTTATATTGGTATGCAACAGGTATAGGTTTGTCATAGGGTATAGCCACACGAAACAGGGCGGGCTCAATCCTCTGCCTGCCAGGGGCACAGAGAAAGCAGCCTCCATGCTTTGGTCTGTCAGGGAGAGATGGGCAAATGATCTTCCCCCTGCGACCATCACCAGCCCCTCCATGCCCTGGGGTGGGCCAAGGAGCTCGCTGTATAGGGCTGGATTCCTAATCCCATGCTTCAGGATTAGGCCAGCTGATGGTAGGCAGCTGTTGGGAAGGGGCGAAGGAGAAAACATGTTCCTCCCACCCACCTAACAGCTGATCACAGGAGAGGGGAGCCTGAGAAGACCATGTATTCTCCTCTCAGCTGCCTAACAGCAGATTGTAAGGGAGGGATCTGGGAAGAGTGCATATACTTTTCTAAGATCTTCTTAGCAGCATAACAGCTGATCACTGGGAAGAGGGCCTAGCACATAGCAGCATTGCCCAAAGTGGTATAATGCTATCCAGAGTGGGTTAACAGGCAGCATCCTGTGTGGCTGGGCCTGTACAACCCTGCCATAAAGTGCGGTCTGAGGACTGGGCCCAGAGGAGTGCACTCATTCCACCTGGCTAGCAGTAACAGCTGATCTCTGAAGAGGGGGGTCTGGGAAGAGCGTGCGCACTCATCTTGGTTCTTCTCAGCTGCCTAACAGCTGATCATGGAAGAGGGGGGCCTTGGAGGAGTGCACACGCTCTTTTTGGCTGCCTAACAATGGGGAAGAGGGCTGGGAAGAGTGTGCATATTCTTCCCAGACCCCCTCCTCCGCAGTCATCTGTTAAGTGTCAAGTAGAGTACGCAGGCCCCCTCCCCCAGGATCCGCTGTCAGGTGGCCAAGAAGAGCTTGTGTGTTCCTTCCAGGCCCCCTTCCCCATGATCAATGCTTAGGTGGGTGGGAGGAGCATGCTTCTGCGGACCTGATCCTCAGACACCGCCTTGCAGCAGGGCGGTGGCACATTAACCCAGTTTGGGCATCTTTATCCCACTTTGGGCAAATCTACTACGTGCTGGATCCCCGGCCTTTTTCGGAGGATGTATTTCATGTTAGCTGGTTGCCCACCCCAGGGCGGGGTGAACAACTGGTGGCCACCGGTCATATGAGCCACTGCATTGTGTGTTAATGTTGTCCCAAGTGGGATAATGCCTCATGTGGCTTCACCAACAATTGTATTTATGGCTAGTGTTTATGACGTTTTGATTTATTTATAAACAATACTATTCAGAGGTATATTTCAGTGGCTGCACATGATGTCTCAAAACAGTGTTTCTTTTAGCAGTTTCCAACACACTCTAGCATGGTTCCTGATACATGTAAGGCTGTCAAATTCCATGCCATGTTTCAGTGTGAATTTGACAGTGAGCATTGCAAAGCTGGTGGGGAATTTTGTCAAGATTCCAGATTTCTATTTTTACTGTTTCAAGGTTAAGAAACAAACAAATCAAATTCATGTGATTTTGTGCTTCCTCTGTTGGTTTTAGATCCACAGATGGCCTAGAAAATGCTCTCGTTCTGATCCTGCTCAACCTTAAACCAATAAGCAAAACTTTCAATGATTTCAGTAGGAATTGGAGTAGGCCCATTATCGATGAACGTGCTGGTAATAGCGGTGATGCTGGTGCACACAAAAGTGAATACTGGAGAAATACTATGTTTAAATTTGAATAAGTGGTACAAGAGCCTAAAATCTAAAATATTACACCGGAAGACACTAATACTCAAACCAGATAATGAAAGGGTAGGGTTTTTGTGGTGTGTGTGTCTTGCACATCTGTATGTGGACATACAGAAATGAGCATTGAACGCCACTTTAAATACTATAAAGTATCATTTAAGTGATATTTATGCAGCTTCATTTGCTTCACCATTGAATTAATATGCAAGTTGGTTTAGAACCTAAATAAAGAACAGTCAAAGATTTTCCAACTAAAAGTTGAAGTTAGTGTGTCTTTAGGCATGCCACTATGCATGTGGATTTAAATAATTCACTTTTAGAAAAGTCGTGCAGGTGGTGTTTCGATGCACCGCTACCATAGGAAACAATGTCTTGCACATTCTTTTGAAAATGCATTGGTAAAACCTTGATATCGAGGTTTTTCCAATCCGGTTTCAAAGCAATGTGTGAGCGGCAGTTTGCAGTGGTGGTGGCGTGTGTAAATGCCACGTACGTAAGTTGTCTAAAAGGCGCATCTAAACAGCAACTGCATGACTTTTCTAAAAGTGGATTATTTAAATCCGTGTGCACAGTGACATTTCTAAAAGCGTGCACATTTTATGATATTGTTGTGGAATGTATCCTTCTCTGAGACCACAATCCTGTCAAGTTTTTAATTCATACCATTACCTTCAGAAGAACTAATCTCTGTAAAAACGGTATAAAACACAGAAATCTTTGCCAGATCATAGCCCCAGTGGGATATGACTTCTCATTTTTAGACGTTAGTTATGCAAAGCATAATAGGGAATGCCTTTTGTGGAGGTCACGTCTGTCTGTGCCCCTGTTTTTGTCTGTCACCCTGTATTGTCTCCAGAATTACATAAGTCAGGCAGATGCATGATAACTCCTTTTAAAGGTCTCACTGAGACAAGGCCAAAAATGTCCACTCCCATGTTTGTGCATCGAAGGGTTCCAGAGATATGAGGATCTACAAACTCCTGATGGTATGGTATAGTCATTACTGCTCCCTGTCTGGCTGCCTCTTCAGACACAGCCTGTCATAATGGCTGTGACATGGGCGTGACCAGGGGCCGTAGTGCTAAGTGCCAGTGTGACGGGTAGGGAGTGGGCCAGAGGGCATTGGGGGTGGAGGGTATAGACAGCAGGACCAGCTGGGGAGAGAATAGGCTGGTGGGGGGCCAGAGAGTGTGTGTGTGTGTGTGTGTGTGTGTGTGTGAAAAACACCTATGCTTTGCATGTATGGATGCTCTGAGCATGCATCTTTCCTCCCTTGTTCCTTCTTTTGACTACATTTTTGTGCCAAGGCAATGGATTCGCATATTCAAAGGGTGAGAAGAGAAAGCACAAATAGTAAAGCAAACTATGGGCCAGGAGGACCCTAAGTTGAATTGGGCTATGTGCTGGTTGGCTCATGATTCCAAATGATATTTAATATACAGTTATTCATTATAAATGGCCTGGACCCCACATCTGAAAGACCTCTTCTTCCTCGATGTCACATTGTGGCTCCTGAGATCAGTAACTGAGAGCACTCTTCTGCATGCACCATCTGCCCACCCAGTTTGTACAGAGAGGATCTCAGAAGCTGCCCCAAAAATCATGTAATTCCCATTCTCTGGATTGGAGCTTTATCTAAACATGAAGCTTTATTTAAACATGAAAAAAAAAAAATGTTTGGCCAGGCAGTTGTCAGGAAGAGACAGGGCTTGGGAAGTTTAGGATTAGGGATTGTAACTAGTTTTAGAATGTAGGTTTCTCCTATATGTTTTTCAGTATTGTAATGGGTGGGATAAAAAAAAAAAATCAGATAAAAATAACAAATCTATGAGGTCAGAGAAAAGGTCAATTACACCAGGGTATTAGCTATGATCTGCTAATATGAAACTGTTAGAAATGGGTTTTTGGAAGTTGAGATTGTCAAAAAAGGGATTGTCATTATAACCAGGATGTGTGATAGTGAGGTTTGAGTGTAATTTGCATTGTTTTGTTACTATCGGGGGTTACTAGATGAGTTCCAAAATGGTGGTTGTCAGACAAAAAGTTTGGGAACCATTGCAATAAAGCAATAATACCATGATCACTAGCTCTTAAAGAGGACAACATGTAAGATATACAGCACTGATGCTGGATTATTTATTTTCAAGGTAAAATTTAGCTGGAAGTGTTGAGTGGAACAATGCCTGACTCTGCCACAGGATTGGTTCAGTGGACCATAATAGGACCTTATTCTACACATTCTCCTTCTAGCTATGGAACAAAAAACTCCATCCTAGGATACTGGGGGCTTTTATTTTCTCTTCATCGTTTGCCCCGTATGTACAATGAGAAACCTTTTGTACATACATGACAGAGATGTTGGGAGGCTTACCATTTTTAAATGTCTGAGAATTTATGATAAAAGACACTATACATGTGCAAAATATTATTTTTTATTATTCTCTAGAAACCTCCCTCTCTTGTGACAGAAATCCCCAAAGAGGAAAAAAAAAATCCAACAAGGCAGCTTCAGATTCATCTGTATTGTTTCAGTAGTGTTCTCTTCTCAAGCATGCAGCACAGAAGACAAAAGATTAATCATTCAAAAGTACCACAAATTTAAATATTTTTTTAAAGGCCATTATATCTTAAGAACTTTTGCTAAGTATTTGACCCTGTAAGTAGACGCTGCCATTTAGCATGCATACTTGCACAGCAAGATGAAACAGCCTCTCTTAGAGGTAAGATCTCGCTGGCTCCTGTTTTGGGACTATATGAGTATTCATCCTCCCCGGGACTGTATCTTTCATTTTGGATGAGCCCTTCTGTGCGGAGGTGCTTTGCAATGGCGAGGATGGGTGTCTCCCCTTCGGGAGAGACCAAAGGCTGCTTCCGGGGGAGACGCCCATCTCTTTGCCTATGCGATTACCCTTCGCGGGCAGTAGACTCCCTTGCACATGTGTTATTTCAGTGTGGATTGTATGCTGGTCTTCAAATTCAATGGCTTTCCTCCTATTCAAATCTTTGGTTATTGAATTCTGATCACCAGGCATTGATGATATTTTTGGCAGGGCGGGATGAAATCTTGACCAAAAAAGTGGCTTGGTTTCTTTTTAAGGTACTTGTCTTGAGGGCGGCTGGGAAGGTTTCTGTACCCTCCGAGGTAGGAGGGAAGTCTTGAGTTATTGCGTCCCCTGATCTCTGTGGTATCCCTTTACTTATCAGGCTGGATTTGATTGTTGATCATTGTTGTATGTATTCCTGACCAGATATGTATGTTTTGTCTGTCGTTGGTTCTTTGTATGTGCTTTGTTTATGTTATGTTATAGTGTAATTACTTGTCTATGCACTTAAATAAAATTAAAGTATTATCATACTTGCACATCAGCACCCAATTTCTTGTTCCCATCAACACTGTGACAGTGCTACAGTGAAAATGTGTATTATGGTCAAAGTGAAATTATGTCTATAGCTATACACTTTGCATTTTTTTATTGTCATTGGAACAAAAAGATGAAAGAGCAAGACAATGAAATCCATTAGTTCAGACTCTGAAATGGATATTCTATGCAATTCAGTCATCCTTGATTCTGTGGAAATACCTCATTAACTCTTTAATTTATATCTTGACCCTCTAATTGGCATTCTAATTGATTGCTCTTTCTGCTACATCTGTTCAGCAATTCATTTTTATACGTTGATTATATTGTAACAGATTCTCCTATCCATTGTCATATATATTTTATTAATACATATGTTGCTTGGCATTTGAAATTTATGAACTACATATGCTATGCCAGATTTTTTTTTCCTTCTCTCCCTCCTCCTCTTATTCTCTCATTAACATGTTCTGATCTGGAAAAGGATGTTAGGAATATTGTAACACTTAGGTTAAGGGAAACTATGTAAACAAAATTATAGAATGAATTTTATTCAGAATTGATGTTGCCTGAAGCAGGAACACTGTTAGGCCCTTTTCACATGAGACACTCCTCCCTCCTCCCCCCGTTGTCCGCATGGGTGACTGGGTGGGCGAGCGGGGGAGGGTGGGGGAATCCATGCGACCGCCAGTGGGGATGGGTGGGGTGTGTGTGCATGCTCCCAGCACCAACCATCTCCACCGATCCTCTGCGTAACCTATGTGGTTACATGTCCCTTTGTGAAGAGGACAAAAAGCTGCAGCTAATAAGTGTAGTTTCTGGCCAGTTGACAGTTAGTG
Source organism: Sphenodon punctatus (assembly GCA_003113815.1). Lineage (NCBI taxonomy): Eukaryota > Metazoa > Chordata > Lepidosauria > Sphenodontia > Sphenodontidae > Sphenodon > Sphenodon punctatus. The sequence continues at coordinate 1,161,797 of QEPC01008358.1, read as the reverse complement.
TCTATAAAAGTTGGTCCTACAGTTCAGAAAGTAGACCCCAAGGGAGGAAAGGCTCAGAGAAGAGCTTTCCTCAAGTGTCCCCAGGAAAAAAGGGTAGGAGTAGGAACTTGCCTCCATAGCTCAGGGGATCCTGCAGCATGAGAGCCTGTGAGGAGATCCTCACTAACGTGTGAATGAGATTCTTCACAGAGAACCTGTGCCGAGTTAGTCGGGTTCTCTCATAGACTCACAACCAGAATTCTGTCTGAGAGAATGCAGCCTGGGAAGTTGGTTGCTGGTAAATTATGTGAATAACTTAATAATGGCAAGGTCTGGGGGATTGGTCACATTGCATCATAAATAAAAACACTTTGGGGAGAAGAATCTGGGTAATGTGTGGACCTGGTCCTGCAATGACTTGTGAGCTATGCTTTTGGTGACTTACACTGGTAATAGTCATCCAGGTTGCAAGACCTTCTTCCGTTGTGGGAAAATAGCACTGAACTTATCAACTGTGCCTTAATGTACAAAGACTTATGGCCAAGATGTCCAGAATTCTCATGAAGGCCCTAACCCTTTGCGGTTAGCTCTGATTTTAAAAACTCTTTTAGCTTCTGATTTTGGCACATCTCCTGAATGTGATCATTTGTGGTAACTGAAAAAAGATTATTAATGGAAAATGATGGTGAACTGAATTTATTAAACACTGGAATGTAAAGATTATGCCCCATTTTTCATTAACTAGTACAATCCATCCTTGTTTGAAAATTCTGCTAAATCTGCTTCTTTTACAAACTTGACAATGTCTCAGAGATCACTTAGATAAAAAAATAATTTCACCACAGCCTTTTCAGTGTTCTGGAGATTCTGTCAATTTCTCCCTATCAATATACACCCACATTAGTCACCTTGACTTTTCTAACCCCACCTTATCCTGCCTCTCTTATATACTGCCCTGTATTTGCTCAGTTTATATAATTTTGACTGGTTACGCTACATGCCTGAGGAAGGGCCATTTGTGGTCCGAAAGCCCAACCTACTATTTCCACCAACAGCAGTCGATCGAAAAAAGATGTCATTTGTACCATTTTGCTTCCCATTCTGTATCTGAATATTAAGTATGGGGAAGTTTAGATCACTGCCATATTAAAGGGTGTGGAGACACATACAGACCCCACCCCCCCTCCCAATCTGTCTACAATGCTTGGCCATTCTGCTCTGTTGCCCACTTGATTATTTATTTATTTGTTGGTTTAAATTTATCTGCCACCCTTCCCACAAAGGCTTAGGTTGGCTTACAGTCAGTAAAACAATAACAATAATAAAATTCAAACTATAAAACCCTCACCCTTCCTTCTTGGATTTCTGGGTAGGGTTGTGAGAAGGTGAGAAGTTTATCTAAAAACTCCTCACCTTCTCAAAACCCTATCCAGAGACCCAACCAACTCCTATGCCTGCCCGACAAATGCTGCTTTAAAGCAAAAAAATGTACGGTGCCTCCAGAAGGTCTTTAGGCCCTGGGTCAAGCGAGTCGCCTGGGGAAGAGAGTTCCACAGAACAGGGGCAGTAACCAAGAACACCTTCCTGTGCACCCCCACCCACAGACAAGGATAGCATATGGAGCCTGCAAGATGGCTCTCCCAGCCAACTGTAGGGGCCACAGTGGGACATGGAGGAGTGGCGGCCTTCCAGATACTTAGGATCCAGACAATTTAGGTCTTTAATCATTACTCTCCTTCTCCCCTACCTGCCTGGGTGCCATAATCCTGGTGGGTGAGGGCTCTGGTGGAGGGGCAGGAGCTCAGGCAACAACAACAGGTGCTTCCAAAGTGTTCTGGGCAATGCTCACTAAACACACGCTGCAGTGTGAAGTCATAGTCTGTGGTCCCATAGGCTGCTAGGGATTAGACATGTGCGAATGCGGTTCGGGTGTTGGGTCCGAACTTGGCCAGTTCGGCCGGCCGAACCAAATGGCCAAACCCAACGGCTGAAACCCTGAATGGTTCGGATGAGTACGGGCAAGAGAAATGTGACTGGCAGGCCCGGGGAGGGGCAGCTGAAGAGCAGACTTCCTGGCACCAGGGGCGGAGAAGCTTGGACTAGCAGCCAGCCTGCCCAATCACCATTCCTCTTTTCCTCAGACTACTGGTTTCGCAGTCTGTGATTGGCCACGGACTAGGCTGCATGGAGCCAACGGGGCTTGTGGTAAGGCGGGCGCAGCAAGAAACAAAAGTCATTGCCCTCCCCCCTTCCAATTCCTTCTGAGCTAGCCACTGATCCTGCCAGCAGGAGTTTTCAGAAGTCTCCCTCTCCCAGCAGTTTGTCTTCCTAATCCATTGCCATCCTCCTCCTATTTCACCCATTTCCACACAGTTACCTCCATAGTTTCATCTATTTAGATTAGATAGATTTAGCTGTTGTTTTTATTTTTTACCCCTCCCTGTGTTTTTTCTCCCTACCCTCCATTGAATCCTTCCCTCCTCCCTGTATATATTTCAGCCCTGATTCCCTTCCCCTGTTTTTGGATTTATTTAGAGTAGCATTAGATTGATTTAGGTTTCATTTCAGTTTTGTACCCCTCCCTGAGTTGGTTGTTGTGAGCTGTCTGTGTCTCCCCCCTTCCCATCCGTGTGTATGTGTAGATAGATAGATATTAGGTAGTAGTTACTATAGATAGTTAGTTGTAGGAGTTAGCTTAGTTATAGAGAGAGATAGAGATAGTGTGTAGTGATTCAGTTTTAATATTTAATAGTGTGTTTGTAGGACTAGGCCTTTGTACATATTAGATAATATTCCATTTAGTTCCATAGGTTTTAGAATAGTTAGTAGCAGTTACAGTTAGTGTAGATATATAAAATATATATAATATTAGATTACAAATTTGAATAAATAAATATAAAATCTTCCTGTGCATTCTTTGTGTGGGAGAAATGGAGAAGGGAAGCAGGAGAGGCTTGTCTGCTACCTATAAGGTGAGCAATGGAGCATGTGGCAGAGGTGGCAGGGGCCATGCTAGCAGAGTGGCAGCAGGCATCAGCAGCAGCCCAAGCCCATCACCGTGCCCCAAACTGCACAGGCCTGATTTTGGCAGTCAGGCTTCAGAGGCTCCCAGCAGTGGCACTCGGGGTGTGGTTTGGTGGCACCTCCTGGCAGCATCCTCTACTGCCATGCAGGACACTGGAAGTCCTGCAGTCCAGGAGGCTGAGGCTGCAGGAACAGGTGCTTGGGTGTCGGATGTTCCTCCCGGGCCACCAATGTCCATGACCCCCATTATTGATGTGATCCTCAGCAGTCCAGGGCTGATGGATCCCACCCTGGCTGATAGAGGCAGGGCCTGATCCCCGGGCAATGGCAGCAGGGAGATGAGCAGCAGCAGCTGTAGGGGGCACAGGGAGAGTGGCAGCAGCAGGGTGGGCAGTAGATCAGCCTCAGGGTCCCAGTACTCCCCTTCACAGGACATCACTCTGATTGGAGACAGCGAGGCAGACACTAGCGCTGCGGATGAGATGTCTGGTGCTGAGTCAATGGCTGCCCCTCCAAGAGCTGTGTCACCACCATGTTTTGCCCCTCCCAGCAGTGCTGTCAGTGGTGCATCACCTGATGTGGGCCAGAAGGCAGGAGGGTGAAAAAAATCCTCCATCTGGGTGCATTTTAAGTTGGTGCAGGCAGATGATCCCAGGGAGGTGCAGTTCACTTTGTGCCCAAAGGTGGTGAAGCGTGGGCAGGTGCTCACTAACATTGGCACAACTGCCATAGCGAGGCAACTGAAGGGATGCCACAGCCAGGGGCGTCTGGTGGGTGTTGAGGTTGGAGGGGCAGTAAGGCCGGCCGGTGGGCAATGGTGGGCGGAGCCAGGGTCTACGGTGGGCGGCATAACCCAGCAGCAAGGAGTGCCAAGGGTTAATGTTGGATGGACATTACATTACTTAATCCAAGCAATTTCAGTTAGGTTAGGCAGGTTATAATCACCTCCTCTGCCAGGTTTAAAAGCAGGCAGACAACCTTAAACCTCATTTACAAGCAGTTTTAGCAAAGACACACACACACGCAGCAGAGGTTAAGAACGCTGCTTCAGAAAGAAGGGACTCGCTGCATGTATGTTGGAGGGTCCCCAATCCCTGCTTCAGAAGTCACTTCTGAAGCAGTATTCTTGCCCTCTGCTGTGGCTGTGTCTGTGTTGGGGGGGAATTTCAAGGCCCATGAATCACCAGACTCTCAGTTACGTCTCAGGATCTCAAAAGCATCCCATTTCCAGCATTGTGAACACATAGCTAAAGATCGCCAGACTCACAGGTACATCTCGGGATCTCAAAAGCATCCCATTTCCAGCATTGTGAACACAGCTAAAGATTGCCAGACTCACAGGTACATCTCAGGATCAGGGATGGGAGAACGCGGTTCGGAAGTTCGGACCGAATTTGAATAGTTTGGTCAACCAAACTGAACGTTAAAACCGAACTCGAATTCGAACGTTGGGTTCGGATGCATTCGGTGAGTTCGGAATTGAATTTCCATTGTTTTCAATGGAAAACACATTATTAGCTGTAAGGTTTTTATTGTTTATGCTATGTGGCCGAAGATTGGAGTGCCTATACCTCCAATAGAAAGCATTATGTGTACCAAATATTGAAATGATTGGATAAAGGCATCTGATTTTAGAAGCAGTTGAAAATTGTATTTTGCAATATTCTACATATACATTCTTAGCTGTAACTTCCTTGCCTCACATATAACGTAGGTGAAACTTATACAGCTTATACCCCTTCCCATATTTACTATCCTTGCCAAATTTCAGAAGGAGTGAAAAAAGGGTCCTGGTGGTATAAGCAATAAACATATAACTGTATATCTGACTGTAACATCTTTGTAGCCCAACCAGTGTACATGAAATTTGGCAGGGATATATATTACATGTTTATGATCATCTCTGCCAAATATCAGAAAGATTTTATAAAGGTTCCCAATTCTATATGCCTGTAAAACATATGTAGAGAAGGGGCCTATGCCTGGGATTCTCTTATCTCACTGTGGAATAAGATCGGTTTGTGATGCGAATTGGCCAACAGAAATGTCAACCAAATATCCTCATTCTGTGCTGGGACCATCCCAACATATCTCCCCCACTTGTTTCTGGGAAGTCAGAAGCATCTGTTTAGGAAAGAGTCAATAGAGATTCTCTTATGTCCTCTGTCTCAGTGCTGCAGGATGTGATTGTGATGATAATTGGCCAGCCTGGATGTGTTTAAACTATGTCTCCTGACTGCTGGGATGCTATCTCAGAAGTCCCAGTTATGTTGCTTATGCCCGCCTCAGGGCCGCCCCCTATGCCCACCTCGAAGCCACTACCAATTGGTCCTGTAAAGCTAGAAGCTTGCAGTAATGTGTTTGGCCATTGAATGTGTCTGTCAGTCTTTGGGGTTGCTCCACATCCTTCCTCCTACAGTCTCTATCCCCCTGCCATGCAGGGTGCCTGCCTCTGACTGGCACTGAATATGCTGATATTCATCTGAACAATGATCTTCACAGGGACAACATCAGTTGCTTATGTAATTGGGTCCCTTTATCAAAATCTCCTTTACATTTGCTGAAATGTCAGAAAAGGTATTTGATACATTCTTGCCAAATATCCTGTAAACAGAATGGAATATCAAAATGTTACAGCTGGAAATGTATTTTCAGGTTAATGTCTCATACCCTTGGGACCCTTTATCCACTTTTTCTGAAAATTGGCAGAAGTATTAAGCATATGGAGGGACATAATATGCACAAGTTCCATGAACATTAGATGCAAGATAAAGAAGTTGTAGCCATGAATGTGTATGGAGCTTTTCCTAAAATCACAACGTTCAGTTGCTTCTGAAATTGGTTTCCTTTATCTAATCATTCCATGTTTTGGTACACATAGTGCCCTCTATCGGCGATACAATCTCACCAAAGTTCATCAACATTGAATAAGAAACAGAAATGTTATAGTCAGAAATATGTTTTTCAGTTTTTTCCTTTTATTTCAAAAACCAAATGTCATTTTCAGTTTCCAATTGCACTGAACTAAAGACTGAAGTGAGACCAACTGAATCAAATACCGAATCTGAACTCAAATTTCAACCCAAACTACTGAACAGCCAAACATCTGAACCTGGTTCTGTTCACACATCCCTACTCAGGATCGCAAAAGTATCCCATTTCCAGCATTGTGAACACACAGCTAAAGCTCTCCAGACTCACAGGTACATCTCGGGATTTAAAAAGCATCCCATTTCCAGCATTGTGAACACACAGCTAAAGATTGCTAGACTCTCAATTACATCTCGGAATCTCAAAAGCACCCCATTTCCAGCATTGTGAACACACACCTAAAGATCCCACCCTCAGGCGGTGGGAGCAGTGTGGGGGGAAACTGGGGGTGGGTGGGAGCAGCCTGGGGGGACCCTCAGTGGGTGGGAGCAGACCATCAGGGTGTGTGGGAGCAAGGTGAAGGACCCTAGGGGGGTGGGGGAACCCTTGGCGGGTGGGGGGAGGGTTCACTTACCTGGATGCTGCTCCGGTGGTCCCTGGCGGCCCGAGCTGCAGGCAGAGGGGGGGACGGGACTTCACTTGCTTTAAATTGCCCGCGTGTCCTGCTCCTCTGGAGCCAGGATGCACGGACAATTTAAAACAAAATCAAAAAAAGTTCCCTGCCTTGCCACTCCCTCCCACCTCCGCTCTGAGTGGCAGATTGGAGGGGGGGAGAGTGGCAGGGTCCAGGAAGCGGGCTGGCTGGTGCCGCACTGTTGAGAGCGGGCCACCAGCCAGCCTCCTAAGTTGTCCCTCCACTTGTGGCTGAGGCAGGGAGCAGCGCGCATGCGCACTGCTCCCTGCCTCAGCCGCCTGGCCCAAAGCTTCTCGCATGGGCGTTTGTAACAAACGCCCAGGCAAGAAGCTCCATTGTGCCCGTTAGGTGCAATGGAATGGCTAGCCCCTCCCTCCACAGCACATTGTAGGTGTGCTGTGGACTGAGGGGCTAAGCCGCCCAAATCACGTTTTCAATAGAAAACGCGCTTTGGGCAGCTGAGCCAGCTCAGCCTTTTTGTCCCTTCCGGAACCCACTCTCAGAGTGGCTCTGAGAGTGGGTTCCAGAAGGGAGATAGATTAGAGTCTGACAGCCGCAGCAGCCTCTGAAGCTGGTCAGAGGCTGCTGCGGCTGTCAGAAGTGGTGGCGGGTGTTTTTTTGTTTTTTTTTTAATAGAGAGGCGGCACGGCGGGGGTCCCCCAGGGCACTAGGGGGGCAGAGCCTCAAACTCCCTGGGGGGGAGCCGTGCCTGGCCACAGCGCTGTACTGCTAAGAGGGCAGGCAGGGGAAGTGGACGCCAGCAGTTCCTGGCTTCAGCAGCCAGTTGTCCGCCTCCATCAAGTGTCCTGCTCTAACAGCTGCCTCTAGCAGCAGGAGCAGTATCGCTGCCAGGAGCAGCAGCAGCAGCAGCAGCACACCATGGAGGAGCTGGGGTGGGGGAAGCTGCCAAGTCCATCAGCAGTTGCAGGACGTGGAGGGCGGAATGGCTTTCAAATGAAAGCCATGTGCATGTTGGGGGAAATGATCATACTGAGTCCTTCTCAATGGTCAGGGACATGGCATTTAGGTGCCTGATTGGCTTCCTGGCCCCCCAGTTTAAGCTGCCCTTGTGCACCATCCTGAGTCAGCAGATGATGCCAGTCCTGTTCTGGGATTTAAAGGAACGGGTGAGGGAGCAGCTGGCAGGGGCTGGGGTTGCTCCTCCACTTCACCACAGACCTGTGGTTGAACAGGAACACGCAGCACACCTACCTGGTAGTGATGGCGCACTGGTGGCAGGACCTGGAGGCAGCATTTGGGAGTGGCAGGATGGATCCCAAAGCAGGGTATCAGTGGACCCTGCTTCAAGCAGAAGTCATGGACGGGCCCCCACACCGCTCAGAACATTGAGACAGCCCTGACCACCATGGTGAGGGAGTGGGTCACGCCAGGTGCACCCTTCACCAAGGGGTGTGTGGTGATGGACAACGTGGCAAACATACTGATGGCATTCCGCAAGGGGGGATTGACCAGCATCCCTTGCGGCACACACACCCTTCACCTTGTGGTCAGGGATGCTCTGGGCTTGGAGGAGAAGCAGATTGTGTCAGGCACCTTTAGCTCCCTGATCGAGTGGGGGAGGAAACTGGCCAGTTTCTTTTAACCAGAGCATGAAGGGCAGCGACCTCCTCTAGGTGAAGCAGGCAGAGCAAGGCTCCCCACTGAACCAGCTGGTGCAGGATGTGTCCACCCGGTAGAATTTGACGTTCCTGATGCTTGAGCAGCTTCTTGAGCAGAAAGCCGCCTTGCATCAGGTTCAACTGGTGATGGACAGTGGGGCACCTCCAGGGTATGGTGGGGTGGAGTTGGAGATACTGGCTCATACGGTCATCGTGCTCAGACCATTCCTGGCCGTGACGCAGACCATCTGCGCCTCCACGGCCACCATCATCCAGGTGACCCCTCTGGTCCAGAGTCTCCTGAAGAGGCTGGAGGAGATTCTCCAGGGGCGGGATTGTGGCCCTCAGGGCAGGAAGCTGGCGGATGAGGTGGTTGCCCTGGTGCGGCAGATGAAGACAGGGCTGAAGGCACGGTTCAATGAGCTCTTGAAATGGACAGAATATGTTTTGTCAACCATGCTCGACACCAGGGTCGAGGACATCATGGTACGCCAGACAGTGCTCTGTGGGCACTGGAAGGGTGACGTGGTGGAGAGGGTGTGCCAGGCAGAGTGGGCTCTTGAGAGTGCGCAGCAGCAGAAGGAGGATGCCCCTGGGGATGGTGGGAGTGGGAGCAGCCACCCCTTTCAGCCGGTGGGGTCTATCACTGTCCTCCAGCCCTAGCAGTAGCAGCACCAGCAGCACCCCTATTGCGAGCAGCAGCAGCACCCCTATTGCGAGCAGCAGGGAGGACAGTGTGGCTGAGGACAGTGGTGGTAGGGATGGGCGAACAGAACGCGGTTCGGATGATCGGTCGTTCGGTTCAAAACCCGAGTTCGGGTTCGATGGTTCGGTTCAGCCGAGTTCGGTTTGGCCGAACTTGGTCAAACACATCCCTAAGTGGTGGAGGTGGTGACCAGGCATAGTTACCAGAGGGAGTACGACTGCACCTCAGTAGCAGTGGAGAGCTACCTAGAGGAGGAGCCATGCATCGAACCCAGCAGGGATCCCGTGGCCTACTGGGCTGCCAAGACCAACGTGTGACCGGTCCTGTGAAAAGTGGCCAAGGGTCTGTTGTTCTGCCCACCAATGAGTGTCCCCAGTGAGTGGGCGTTCTCCATGGTGTGGGACATTTGCTCACTGCACTGCTTGAGACTGGGGGCGAAGTTGGTGGAACAGTTTCTTTTTACTAAAGTCAACCTTCTGCTGCTGGGATTCCCCAAGCTGCCCCTGGACATGGATTGATGGTGCAGTGGCACACGCCATCCCATGCCTGAGGCAGTCTTGGGACGGGGCTCCTCCTCAATCTGGGCTGCTGCTGCTGAGGTGCTGTCCTTCCCTCCCAGTTCCCGGTGCCTGAGCTGCCTCTCTCTCTCTCTCTCTCTGACTATGCGGTCTCGGCTGGCCTATCTGACTGACCTCATGATGCAGGGTGTCATTGGAAAGCTGTAAGCCTGCCAGCCAGCCTATATCTACACCCACCTATCTGACTCTCTCTCTCTCTCTCTCTCGCTGCACAGTTTTCACCAGTAGGGATGTGCGAACACAGTTCAGATGTTCGGAGTTCGAACTGAACTCGGTCTTTTCGGACTTCCGAACTGACTGAATCCGAACCCAAACTAAACCAAAAAATGACTGAACAGTTGGTTTATGTTCGGCCGCATTCGGTTGAGTTTGAGAGGGAAAAATGTGACTGGAAGGCAAAAAAAGTGACAGGGAGGAAGTGACTGGTAGGAAGTCAACTGAGGAGCTGACTTCGGCCAGCCTGCCCAATCACCATCGCTTTTCTCCTCAGACCACTGGCTTTGCAGTCTGCGATTGGCCAGGGACTAGGCTGCACAGAGCCAATGGGGTTTGTGGTAAGGCGGGTGCAACAAGTAACAAAATTCATTCCCCTCCCCCCTTCCAATACTTTCTGAGCCAGCCACTGTTTCTGACAACAGCGTTTCCAGAAGGCTCCCTCTGACTCCCAGCAGTTTGCTTTCCTCATCCATTCCCAATCCTCCTCCTATTTCACCCATTCAACAGATTTACCTCCCTATTATTATTTAGTTAGATTATATTAGATAGATTTGACTGTTGTTTTTATTTTTTACCCATCCCTGTGTTATATCTTCCTACCCTCCATTGAATGCATTCCTTTCCCTCTCCCTCCGTATTCTATCCCTCATTCCCTTCCCTTGTTTTTTGATTTATTTAGAGTAGGATTAGATTGATTTAGGTTTTATTTCAGTTTTTGTACCCCTCCCTGTGTTGTTGTGAGCTGTCTGTGTCCCTCCTCCATCCCTGTGTAATATTGAATTGAATTGAATTTTATTTACGACCAAATTTGGCCAAGTTCAACAGTTTCACATAAAAAGTACGAGTAATCTCGTACAACATATATGACACTTTCTCAAAAACTAATAAAACAACTAAAAACAATTCGTGTCTCTCATATAACACGTAAGACAAGACATATATAAAATCAAGTCACCTTCTTACAAGAATGTAAATGATTGGTGATTAACATTTACAGCATTGGTTGGGGACTGTTTTCACTAAATAGTGATACATATCTCTTGTATAACACATAAACAGAAACATAAGTAAAATAAAAAATCACCATAATACAGAACTCTAAATAGTTTATGGTTGGCATTCTCGCCATTACTTGGGAACCTTCCACTACAGTCTCTGCTGAGTCTCTACTGAGTGGTGTTTTGTACATCACATATCAAAAAGATATCACACACTTTCCATTTTTGACCTGTCTTTTCCTTTTCATCTGAGCTGCATGTAAGAATTTCGCAAGATGGAATACTGAATTTGGTGATAGCTCTAAAAAAAGCTGTATCGTCTTTTCCTGAGGAGAAAGCCCTTCTTCCCCTTTCATCCATGGACTCAGCATTTGGACCTATCACTTGTATACAGATGACATTCCCATAGGAGATGTGGTATATCCTCTACTCTCTTCTGATGACAGGGGCATAGTCTTTGTGCCAATGGAATCCCCTGCCACCTGCCCTCCTGTATACTAGAGTCCAGTTGCAAAAATCTCAATTGAGTAATAACTAATCTTAAGTGGTGTTGGGGAATCTGCAAATAGAGAGTGGGCAGTTTTTATGGAAAATCTGTATTGGTTCAGAGGCAAGTGGACTAATTCAGCCACCTTAGTCCTAACTTCCTGGAGGGCAATGTCTATCAATCGTGTCATGATCTGTTCCCTGTCTGTTGAGATTGGGATAGGATCCATGGTTTCACCAATAAACCCAAAGCCCATTTTTGCTATTTCCAATCTCACTTCTTTTACCCAGTAGTTCCTCCCTTTCAGATTTTCGTCCATTTCCATCAGGACTCTCTTGGGAATACGGTTTGGGGAGAGGGTTGTGATTTTTATCCAGTAGGCAAATACTCGCTGTTTCGCCTTAGTGCCCACATTCAAAAACCCCAACTCCTGCCTGACCAACGCTCTTGGAGTGGAGCTTTGTATTCCCAGGAGTTTCTTCAGAAAGGCAGCCTGCACAACCTCTACTGCATTACAAGTCTTTTGATCCAATCCCCACAACTCAGCACCGTACAAGAGAGTGGAATCCAGTTTTGCCTCCGTCACTCTTAGAGCTTCTATGCAGGGATGTTTGCTGCAATTCTTCTAAAATTTCAAGATCCCACTTGTGGCCTGCTCTGCCTTCTGTCTTACCCTGAGGAGTTGTGACCTCCAGGATAAAGCTGCGTCAAAAGTAACCCCCAAGTAAGTAAAGGAGGAGACCCCCCTCAAGTTTTTCTTTACCAATAACCCAAAGATGATGATTAGACGTCCCGAAAGACATCACTTTAGATTTGGGAACATTTATTACTAGGGAGTTATCCTTTGCGTACTCTGCTAGAGAAATTAACATCCTTTGGAGGCCAATGGGTGATAAAGACATTAGTGTCATGTCATCGGCATAGAGTAGTAAATACAAATCACCACCAACAGTCTTTGGGTGATTGGTGTGCAGGGTTATGCAGTCTAGCAGCAAGATCATTAGTAAAGAGACTGAATAAGATTGGGGCAGTAACACAACCCTGCTTCACTCCCCTTGTGGTGGGGAAAAATTCTGTGAGCTCACCCTGTACTCCATGTCTAACCAATGTCTTAGTGTCTGAGAAGTAATTGTGGATCAGTTTCAACAATGGTGGATCCATTCCCATGTGGTCGAATTTTTGCCAGAGTTTAGACCTATCTACCATGTCAAATGCTCCCTGAAGGTCAATAAAGGCTACGTAAACTGGCTGTTTGGAGTAGGTGTATTTTCTCAAAAGATGGTACAACGAAAAACACTGACCTATACAGGAATATCCGTGATGGAAACCAGCCTGCTCTTCTCTCGTAATGTTTTTTGCCTCCAACCATTCTGTAATGTTTCCCAACAGGTGTTTCCCATAGATTTTAGCAGGTAAATCAATCAGGCTTATTGGCCTGTATGTCCCAGGTTGGCCCTATCCCCTTTCTTGAATATTGGGACCAAGATATTTGTTTTCCATGAGTGCGGGACACAATTTTTCCTTATGGCGCTATTCATAACCTTAGCCAAAACCGAGGCCCAAAAGGACAGATTTGACTGAAACAGTTCGGGAGGTAGAGAATCAGGTCCCGAGGCCTTTCCCACTCTATGTTCCTGCATGTAGTTTATTATATCTTCATCTAAGATCATGTAAGGTTTCAACTCGTCCGCCCTGATTTCTTCCCACAAGCCAACTTCATCCTGTGCAGGTACCTGAACAGAGTCATTATTCCCAAATTTCTCCCCATAATAACTTACCCAAAGGGAAGGGGATATATAGGCATCAGGAAAAGTGTTCCTGTGCCTATTATTCCCACTAACAATTTTCCAAAAAAGGCACGAATCCTTGCATTCCACTGCCTGCCTCAGACGCTCCCACATAGTTTTCTGATAATCTTGTTTCTTTTGGTCTGGTGTGTAAAGGGCTTTTGGGGAGAGCAGCTTTGGGAGGCTGGTCCCTTGAGCCCCCCTGCTTACCCGTATTGGGAATCCTTGCTGACAACTTATTGAACTGTGTAATTAATATATATTACATATATATATATATATATACAGAGAGAGAGAGAGAGAGAGAGAGATTATAGTAGGTAGGACTTAGTTATTAGTTATTACAGTTAAGTTAGCTTAGTTATAGTTATAGTTTATAGAGATTCAGTTTTAGAGTGTGTTTGTAGGACTAGGTGTTAGATATTCCATTATTTAGTTCCATAGTTATAGTTTATAGAGATCAGTGATTCAGTTTTAGAGTGTGTTTGTAGGACTAGGTGTTAGATATTCCATTATTTATTTCCATTGGTTTTATAATAGTTAGATAGTTAATAGCAGTTAGATTTAGTGTAATAGAGATATATATAATATTAGATTTCTTTTAAAAAAATTAATTTTTAAAAAAAATATATTTAAATAATGTTTTTAAAAATAAAATGTGTGCATTCTTTGGGTGGGAGAAATGGAGAAGGGAGGTAGGAGAGGGCAAGGCCAGTCTGCTGCCCACAATCCAGGCAATGAGGCACGTGGCAGAGGTGGCAGGGGCCGTGCCAGCAGAGTTCCAGCAGGCAGAAACAACATCCCAACACCACGCCCCAAGCTGCACAGGCCTGATTGTGGGTCTTCCTCTCCCAGAACTAGTGGCACTAGTGCTCCCAGTGGCACTAGGGGCCAGGGGGTTAGGCGTCACCGACCTGGCAGCATCCTCCACTGCCACGCAGGGCAGTGGAACGCCTGCAGTGCAAGAGGCTGGGGCTGTCCCATCTGTGGCTGCAGGTGCAGGCGATTCAGTGTCTGAAGCTCCTCAAGGTTCACCATTGTCCCCCAACTCCCTCATTATTATAGAGGCAATCTCCCAAAGCATTCCAGGGCTGATGGATCTCACCCCAGCTGCTAGAGGCAGGGCCTCATCCCCGGGCAATGGAAGAAGGGAGCGTAGCAGCAGCAGCAGCTGTAGGGGGAGAGTGCTGCTCAGAGTGAAAGCAGCATGGGGAGTCCAGCAGCCTCCATCACTCTGTTTGGGGATGGGGACAATGATGCAGAGATTTCTGTGGAGGAGGTCTCTGTATCTGGTGCTGCTGAGGTGATGGCTGTCCCCTCCCAGGAGTGTGTCATCCCGTGTGGGCCAGAAGGTAGGCAGGCAAAAAAATCATGGGTTTGGGAGCATTTTAAGGTGGTGCAGGCAGATGATTCGCAGAAGGTGCAGTGCACTTTGTGCAATAAGGTGGTGAAGCATGGGCAGGTGCTCACCAATCTTGGCATAACCGCCATGTTGAGGCACCTGAAATCATGCCACAGTGCTACAATGCTAAGCGGGCAGGCAGGGTCAGTGGATTGTAGTGGTTTCCCGACCCAAGCGGCCAGTCATCTGCCTCCTTCATCGGGCAACAGTCCTGCTCCAGCAGCTGCCTCTAGCAGAAGGAGCAGCAGCCTCGCCAGCAGTTTCAGCCCACAATGGAGGAGCTGGGGTGTGGGCAGCTTGCAAGGCCATCGGCAGCTGGAGAAAGCAATGCACCTGTTGGGCGAGATGATCGCTCTCGATGGCCAGCCCTTCTCCATTGTCAAGAACACCGGGTTTAAGTGGCTGATGGGGTTCCTGGCCCTCCATTTTAAGCTGCTGTCCCGCACCACCCTGAGTCGTACAGTCGTGCCAGCCCTGTACGGGGCTTTGAAGGAGCAGATGAAGGAGCAGCCGGCAGGGGCTGGGGGTGCCACTGTCCATTTCACCACTGACCTGTGGTCCAGCCGGAACTCCCGACAGGCATACCTGGTGGTGATGGTGCACTGGTGGCAGGACCCAGAGTTGGCATTTGACAGTGGCATGAGGGGTCCTGAAGCAGGGTATAGGTGGGCCCTGCTTCAGGCAGAAGTCATGGACTTCCCCCATACTGCTAGGAACATAGAGGCATCTCTGATCGCCATGGTGGGGAATGGGTCATGCCAGGTGCACCTTTCACCCCAGGGTGTGTGGTGACCAATAATGTGGCAAATATAGTGAGGGCTGTCCACAATGGGGGCTTCATGAGCATCCCTTGTGCCACACACACCCTCAACATCAGGGACGCTCTGGCCTTGGGGGATAAGGGGATTGGGGAAGGCACCCTTAGCTCCCTGATCGACCGTGGGAGGAAGCTGGCAGGCTTCTTCAACAGGAGTGTAAAGGGCAGCGAGCTCTTCCTGGAGAAGCAGTCAGAGCTAGGCTCCCCTGTGCACCTGCTGGTGCAGGATGTTTCCATCAGGTGGAATTCCACCTTCCTGATGCTTGAGCGGCTTGTGGAGCAGAAAGCCGCCTTGCATCAGGTGCAATTGGACACAGACAGCGGGGCACCTCCAGGCTTCAATGGGGCAGAATGGGAGATCCTCTCGCAGACGGTCTTCGTTCTGAGACCGTTCCTGGAAGTGACGGAGACCATCAGCTCCTCCATGGCCGCAATCAGCCAGGTGACCTTTCTGGTCCAGAGTCTCCACAGGAGTCTTGAGGAGATTCTGCAGGGGCAGGATTGTGGCCCTCAGGGCAAGAATCTGGGGGCTGAGGCGGTTGGGCTGGTGCAGAAGCTCAAGACAGGCCTGAAGTCAAGCTTTGACGAGCTCCTGCTGCAGGGAGAATATGTTTTGGTAACAATGCTGGACCCCAGGGTCAAGGGCAGCATGGCACGCAAGTCAGCCCTCTATGGCCTCTGGAAGGATGATCTTGTGGGGAGGGTCCAAAAGGCAGAGTGGGCTCTGGAGAGTTCACAGAAGCAGCAGCAGTCGGAGCAGGCCACCCCTGGGGATGGTGGGAGTGGGAGCATCCACCCCTTTCAGTCAGCAGGGTCTATTCATGCCTCCAGGCCTAGCGGTAGAAGCATCAGCAGCAGGATCAGCAGTAGCACCCCTACTTCCAGCAGGTCCTCCTCAGGGGTGGTAGGAATGGCACCTAGAAAGACCCTTGCTGGCACGTGAAAATCCTGCCCTCCTTCGGGTGCCATTAGTGATGGCAACTGGAAAGACCCTTGCTGGCATGTGCAAATCCTGCCCTCCTTGTGGTGCTAGGGGTTGCTAGGGATGGCAAATGCAGAGGACCTTGCTGGCACATGGAAATCCTGACCTCCCCGGACCGCTAGAGATGGCATCTGGAAATACCCTTGCTCACATGTGCAAATCCTGCCCTTATTTGGGGGTGCGTAGGGATGGCAACTGGAGAGTGGAGTTGGAGACCCTTGCTAGGGATGGCTGGCAGGCACATGTTTGGGTGGGGGTGCTGCTCGTGCTTGTGCCTGACTGCTGGAAGAGCCCCACACACTACAGTACCCTCTCTCTCTGTGGCAGACATCCGCTGCCACCCGCTGATGCCCACTGTTTGTGCCTGACTGATGCCCACCACCTGCATGCCAGTGAGCTTGCTCTAATGGATAGAGCCTTTCTTGTCCTCAAAGTTTACAAACCTAGCAGCACCTCCTGTGCCCACCGCTTGCTCCTCATTAGAGGAGCCGGCCACCACCACCGAAGGTCCAGGGGCTGGGGCAGCGACCTCTTCTTCCTCCACCACCGGCTCTGGGAGCACCACCTTGGCCCCCCGGCATTTAATTAGAACTGTCGTCTTCTCTGTTTTTTTTTTTTTTAAGCAACAACACACAGCCAATAGTCACCCACCAACCAAAATCAGCAGTCCAACCAACACACCACACAGTCAAACACATGGAACAAAACCGAACACCCAGCCAGCAACCACAACACACACACTCTCACCCACACAAGCTCCGCATGCACTTGAATTTCTGGTTTCCAGCATGGTCACAGGATCTTGCGATACCTTTTTCCGAACAACCGAACCCGAACTCGGCGACTGAACCCGAACTCAGCGACCGAACCCAAACTTGGCGACTGAACCCAAACTCGGTGACCGAACTGAATGACTGGAACAAACCGAACGACCAAACCCGAACCGCAATATGTTCGCACATCCCTACCATAGAACCTTTATAGCATTCTCTAATTGGAGAGATTAAAGCTGGATCCATGCCTTGTTCTTCCAGTTTTTTCTGTAACAAAGGTCTATAGACAGTGACAAAGGCAGCCTTTAGATCTACAAAAGCAGCTTACAGCTGTGTTATCTTACTCAAGTACTTATCTGTAATATAATACAGGGTAAAACACCGGGTGTTTTTACACACACATTTCTCCTGCATGTTTGCTGTTACATTCTGAACTTTCTGTGTGTCCAGATCAGACACCCAGATCTTAAACATCTGGCTCTTTGAATGTCTGCGTAGAACTTCTCTCAGAATGTTTGTGTAAGAAGTTCTCCTGGTAAACTACTTTGCTCCAGGCAGCTGTGGTCACTTGTTTTCCATGACAGCCTCTCATGACTAAAGCTGTGGTTACTTTAGGCTGCCTCAGGGCAGTGTTTGTGTGAAGAATGCATCCAGGAACTGCCTCAGGGGAGTGTGTGTGTGTGAACAATGCATCCGGAACTTACTTGTGGACTTGTAAACCCAGAAGTCTGAAAAACCCAGAACTTTTAAGGGGTGTGTAAAAAAGCCCACTGATCTTTGCATGATCATCCTGATCTAAATCCAGCCTGTTCTTCACCGAGTACGTCGTTGTTGTGTATCCATCTGCATACCTGATCCAACAAATGGCGACCTTATATTTTAGAAGGAATGCTGATTAGACTCATAAGCAGTCAGGATTATCCCGATCTCCTTTCTTATATATAGGAACTATAAGTTTCTGCCTCCAACCTTGTGAAAATTTATTGTAGTACATTATATTATTGATCCGATCTCTGAGGATTGGTATCCAAAATACACGATATTCACTGATCAGACCTGGGGGCAATAAATCGGAGCCACTTACCATGCTTAATAACTGCTATGATCCATTCAGTTGAAAATCAGTAAAAAAAATAATAATAATTTATTTCCTTAGCTCATGGGCACAAAGATTTGATGGGAAGTAGCACAGTCTCTCCAGACATATCATCATTAAATTTTTGGGAGAAGTAGGACACCCAAGTTCCTGAATCAATATAGGCAACTGATGGTATATTTCTATTTTTCAGCGTGCAGAAATAATATGCCAAAAACTTCTTGAGTCTTTCTCATGTGCTGCCTTAACCAATTTTTCCCAAATCCTGTCTTGATATTATTTTTTCTTTAAGGCTAATTTGTTATAAGCCTGTTTCATTTGAGCAATGTGAGCCTGGACAACCTCATCCTCCGCTCCAAAAAATACATTAAAAGAATTTTAAAAAAACATAAAAAATAATAAAAATAGAACAGTAAGTTTAAAAAAACAAAGTTGTCCTCTGCAGCAGCCTGTGTGTTCTGGGTAAAATCCTCTGCTCTCTCCCCGTCTCCCTTCTGATAAAGAGGGGAGAGGGGAGCTGCACTGCAGGGAGGCAGACACTGGAGCAGGCCCGGTGGAGCAGCTGATGACCCAGGAGCACATGGGGCAGCCTGAGGGGCATCGTGTGTGTGTGTGTGTGTGCCTGCCCCATTGCCCCAAGGGAGGATCTGCCCCTGCCTCCAGACCCATACCTTCCTTTCTCCCAGAGAAACTAAAAAACACAGTTGCAAGGGCTACGAGTTTGCAAGAGGCATGGAGACTGTTTAAAAGCACCCTTCTGGAAGCCCAGATTAAATGCATCCCACAAGTTAAAAAAGGAAGCAGGAAGACCAAAAGTGTTCCACTATGGCTAAATGGGGAGGTGAAGGAGGCTATAAGAGCCAAAAAGGCATCCTTTAAGAAATGGAAGGCTAGTCCCAATGAAAATAATATGAAAGAGCATAAACACTGGCAACGTAAATGTAAAGTGTTAATAAGGCAGGCCAAGAGAGATTTTGAAGGGAGGCTTGCTAAAGAGGCAAAAACAAGCAACAAAACCCTTTTGAAATACATCAAAAGCAAGAAGCCTGCTAGGGAGTCAGTTGAGCTATTATATGACAAGGGAGTAAAGGGGGTGCTCAGGAAGGATAAGAACATTGCAGAGAAGCTGAATTAGTTCTTTGCATCGGTCTTCACTGAGGAGGATTTTGGGGGGGGGGTACCCATGTCTGATCCTTGCTTTGTGGGCGAGGAATTGGAAGAGCTGTTACAAATCAATGTGATGTTGGAGGATGTTCAGTAATGATTTGGAAAAGGGGATTAAGAGTGAGGTGAAATCCACAGTGCAGTGCGCAGCAGCAGTAAAAAAAGCAAACAAAATGTTAGGAATTATTTGGAAGGAGATAGAGAATAAAACTGAGGAGATCATAATGCCTCTCTACAAATCACAGTGTGACCGCACCTCAAATATTGTGTGCCATTATGGTTGCCTCATCTCAAAAAAGACATAGCTGAACTAGAAAAGGTACAGAGAATGGAAACAAAAATGATCAAGAGCATGGAAAGGCTCCCATATGAGGAGAGGCTTAGGTTGGGGCTCTTCAGCTTGGAGAAGAGACAACTAAGAGGAGATATGATAGAGGTCTATAAAATCATGAGTGATGTGGAACTAATAAACAAGGAGCAGTTATTTACCCTCTCAGCTAGTACTAGAACTAGGGGACGCTCCATGAAAATCATGGGTGGCAAGTTAAAAACAAATAAAAGAAAATATTTTTTCACTCAGCGTATAATTGGGTTGTGGAATCTACTGCCAGAGGTTGTGGTAAGGGCCAATATTATAGCTGAGTTTAAAAGAGGTTTGGACAAGTTTCTAAAACTTTCTGGAAGATTGGTGCATTAGCAGCTATTAGCAAGACAGGATCAGGGAACATGATGGGAGCTGGGAGAAAACAACAGGGAATGGCTCCCCTATTGTGACCTGTTGGGTGCTTCTCTCAATCCACCGTGATTGGCCACTGTTGGAGACAGGATTCTGGGCTAGATGGACCATTGGTCTGACCCAGTATGACACTTCCTATGTTCTTATGATTTATTCTTAAATCCCCGTTCCCCTGCAGCCCACACAATATAATTAAACCAACGCCAAATCTAACCTTTATAGAACTCCCAATCTGTCACTTACAACTCAAACATAATTCCTTTCATCCCCAAACCCTCACCCCATTGCCCAGTCCTTCCAAACATTTAGCCCCCACCCCTAAAAGCTCTCCACCACCAAAAACCTAGCCCCTCACCGTGCGCACTCTCTTGGTCTCTCTCCGGCCCATTTTTTCTAATAACATGGCTATTAGAATGAATGGCCCATTGAAATAAATGGTTGATTGGTTTCCTGTTGAAGTCAATGGAAAAACATGGATTTGTAAATACTGAAATGCGTAATGGCACTATGAATTTTTGATTGATCCGTAATTGTCGTTTTTGGACAGTTGCGGATTAATTTGAATCTGTAACCCATCCCTCCATGCTGCAGCATTCTCTCCACAATGCCTAATCTGAGTGGTTTAAGTATACAGAGAGATTCTCAATAAGTCATGACCTTTGGTCAAGACTTAATAAACTTTATTATTATTATTATTATTATTACACAGAGATAACATTACCTATTTGTTTAAATGAAAGCGTTGTTTTAAGGCTGGCAACTGTAGTTTAATATCATCCATTGTGACAAAACGTGACTTTCCCTTATTTTTTATGATTCAGCTAGGACAGTCATCTGTTACTTCTAGTTGATTACAGCTATCTCATCTCAAAATGAAAGTGGCTTTTTAGTTGCTATCCTGCAGTGTGGTGGGTACTGCCATTCTGTTTCTGATTTGTGCAACATGTAAATTGCATCTTAGGTCACTTTTTCTCTCCTTGATGAATGTGCTGAATCTCCCTCTTCGTGACAATGGGCATTTTTACACACACCTTCAAGTGATGGACTTTCAATCTTCTGGGTTTACAAGACCACAAGTAAGTTCCTGGATGCATTCTTCACACACACACACTGCCCTGAGGCAGTTCCTGGATGCATTCTTCACACACACACTTCCCTGAGGCAGCCTAAAGTCTGTCTCTTATACACATCTAGATGTGTATAAGAGACAGCACAAGTTCTGGGAGAAGTTCTATGCAGAAGTTCAAAGAGCTAGCTCTTTGTTTAAGATCTGGGTGAGTGATTTAGACACACAGTTCAGGATGTAACAACAAACATGCAGGAGAAATGTGTGAGTAAAAACACCCAATTTTACCCCCAGTCTGGTCTTTTTCATAAGCTTTCAAATCTTGATTCGCTCCCAGATCAATTAACTAAGGGGCAATTGTGTTTGAAGGGGGAAACTCCAGGTTGATTTTTCTGCATTTTTGCTTTGGAAAACGATTGGGTTTACACAGAAAGCAGAAATAACCTTCCATGTGGTGCATTCCAGTTCAGAGTTCCAAACTTTCAACCACACTTGGAAAATAAATCCTGCAGTCTAAATTATCAGTGTAGCTTGCAAATGTAAGAGATGTTCTGAAATTGTTCACTAGTATCACATTTAAATAAGTATCCACAGTTCTGGGAGTTTGGGCAGACAGACTGAGGACAGTACAAATCCGGTACTTTTAAAAATGATAAATTCAGACATGTTTTATAACAGTAACATATACTGAAGGAAAGCTGTCTAGATGAAGATAACATAGAGCAACTGTAAGACAGCCACCCAGAGACATTTACGCCTTCTCATGGCCATATCTCTCTAATCTTAATGCCAGGGGAGGGTATTCCATAAGTCAAAATGGACTCCATCCTACCTGGTTTGTGGCTGCTGCACAAAATCTGTAAGGGGAGGGACTGAGCTGGGAGCATTCAAGCAGCAGCTGTCCTGCCTCAGCCTTGAGCAGCGAGGAGAGGGATGAGCTTCACTGAACAACATGCTTGCTATGGGTGAAAATCTGGTTGCCCATACCGCACACACTCAGTTCAGTCCAGACGAGAGGTTATAGACAGGGCTGGAGTTCCTATGGAAGAATTTAACCAATGATGGTAATCTTAGACTCTGATTCATTGTGCCCCCTATTCATTGGCATCAGAAAATAGGGCTACGGGGTGGAGGGTGGCACTTGCTTTGTGCCTGCCTGAGGTTGTTCCCAGTTAAGATTATTTTTTATTTTATTTTTATTTTTAAAATTTTGCTGCCCCGCCCCTCCTGCCACAGGCAGCTCGGGGTGGCTTACAATTCACAAAAGTTTAAAAGGTTTTAGCAGAGGGGAGCCCAGAGTTTGAGTTGCCATATTGCCGGCAAGCTGGCTTGCGTGATTGCTTTCCAAAGGGAAACCTCTTGGGAGGAGATACAGAAGTCTCTTCTGCAGCATAGCTTCAGAGGTGAGTCAATGGATTTGTGGGTGCATGGTTTCAAGGGGACTGGGAGAAGTGTGTGTGTGTGTGTGTGTGTGTTTGCAAGAGTTCTGGGGGAGAGCGTGGGTGTTGATCACCAATGGGCATAGAAAGGATATTCAAATTGTAACCATATAGCTAGAGTGTTTATAATGTAATTCTGTTTTTTGAGTTTCAAAATTCTGAATCTAATCTAGGGGCAAGCAAACTTACTAATCCTGAGAGCTGCATACCAAAATCTTTGTATGGCCAACAGCCTCAACACAGATGCATGCACATACACTCAGAATTCTTCTGCTTTGTGATTGGCTGGCAGAGCCAATGTTGCTGAGACTTTGAGGACTTTGCTGCTTCTACTGAGCTACTGAGACTTGGGTAATGGGTATAATGAAGTAAGAAACAGAAATATTAAGTAGGGGTGTGCATTTCATTTTCATTAGTACAGTAACAAAACAAAAATGTCATTTTCATTTTTGTTATTACAATAACAAAAATGAAAATAACAAAAAAAATGTTTTTGTTTATTTTTAGTAATTTCCAGTGATTTTCAGCAATGTCCAGTAACTTCCAGTGTATTGATAATACCAGAAATTACCAAAAGATACTAACAATACTGGAAATTAAAATGACCTGAAATTACAGAAAAATAACAAAAACAAAATAAATACGTTAAAAAATAATGAAAATGACTGCAATTTTAAGAACAAAAATGAAAATGAAAGTGATTTTTTTCTCTCTCGGCATACCCCTCTCATTAAGACAGCATGGGGACCCAGATCAGCTCTACCAGACAACCACACTTGTACTATCCAAGAACCATATACTGCTTGAAATCATTGAGTTTCAAAGGAAGCTGCAAGGCCATTTTCTGAGATGATAGCTGTAGAGACAAAGTAGTACAATGATATATTTTATTGAACCAAGTATAGTTGGTGGAGGGTATGCAAGATTTCGGACTGCATGGGGTCCTTCATCAGGCAAGTCAGGAGTTAGAACTGTAGACTGAACAAAGCAGGGATGTATAGACAGAGATTGGAAACAATGACCCTTTTTGCATGGATGCGGGTGGATGGGTGAGGGAGGATGTCCGTGTGATCCCCGTGGTGTGTGTGTGTGTGTGTGTGTGTGCTCCACCCACCTCCACCCCATCGCTTACACATGGAGCAATGGGTGCCAATGGCAGATGCTCTTTGTGTGGAGGTGAGTGGGAGTCTGTCCGACAGGCTGCCCACACACCGCCCACCCGCTTCTGTCTCCACCCATCCTCAGTGTACCAACCGTGGCACCTCCGCGATCCATTGGAAAAGAGCCAATGCTGAGGAGAGGAGAAAGTGACAACGAGACTCGGGTAGGAGGTCCGCAATTCAAAAGGATGGAATACAACAAGAGGAAGAGCTGCTGATAGCTGCTGTAGGATCTTTCCTGCTACTAAGGTGTATGGTCCCTCATAAAGGGCAAGCATTATTTTGAGCTTTGTACCCCTGTGCCTTTTATACTAGATG
Source organism: Sphenodon punctatus (assembly GCA_003113815.1). Taxonomy (NCBI): domain Eukaryota; kingdom Metazoa; phylum Chordata; class Lepidosauria; order Sphenodontia; family Sphenodontidae; genus Sphenodon; species Sphenodon punctatus. The sequence goes on along the minus strand of QEPC01008358.1, from coordinate 1,137,885 downwards.
GGGAAACCCTTGTGGTTTTGTACAAGGGATTTTCTTGCTGCTACTTATGTCAAGTCTAAAGGCTGCTATGAAATTAAGCATTTTGAGATTTCAATGAATTTTTAAATATAAAGCATGCATTTAGATGCTGTTGGTATTTGTTTCTTCTTTTCTGTAAGCCCTGTGGTTCTAGCATTTGTTCATCCTGTTTTAAAATGCCAAACTAGTATGCCTACATGTGAAAGCTTTCTGCTTGGTCAGTTGTCTGTGAACTATTTTACTATATCTTACTGCTATGTGGTAGGGCGGCCTTGGGCAGTACCATTCGTCAGGATCAGGGCCCCAATGACCCCCACACCATTCCAACCGCTTTCTACCACCTAGTACAGGTGGTACTGTATAAAGTCCAATATAAAGTCCAAAAGACTTTTTCACTTAGATGATGCAGCAAGCCAGCCTCTAGACATCCAGTCCAGTCTCTCTCCAGGCTCTTCCCAAACAGAAACCTTGGCCAACTTCCAGCTGCTGAGACCCTTCTCCAGACAGAGACCTTAAAGCAAAGCCTCCTGCACTTCTACCCATCTCTTCGTGTTGACTCCCCTGCCAGTTTTTGCCCCATCTCTAATCTTCCCTTTTTAGGGAAGCCTGTTGAAAGGATGGTTGCCTCGCAGCTTCAGATATATTTATTTATTTATTTTATTTTTCTTTCACATTTAATACCCTGCCCTTCTTGCCTCAGGCAGCTTGGGGTGGCTTACATATCAAATATACAACATAGATAAAACAATATACAAACAATATCAAATTTTAAATCCATTCTAACCCCTCCCCCCCTCCAAAAAACCCCCCCTTCGCATCTTGATGTTGTTGGATTCCTAGACTCTCGTTAGGATTTCATCCTGGACATGGTACTGAGATGGTGCTTGTAGCCTTGGTGGTTGATCTCTACTCGAAATTCAACAGAGGTAAATGTACCTGGTTGATTTTGTTAGAACTTTCAGCAGTCTTGGATACAGTTGATCATGAGGTGTGTTTGACATAGCTTCATGACCTGGCAAGGGTTCATGGGACTGCTCTTGAATGGTTCTTTTTGTTCTTGTCTGGGAGAACCCAGAGGTTGTTGATGGATGGTGACTTGTCATCCCCTCATGAGCTCCCTTGTGGGGTTCCGCAGGGTTCAATCATTTTCCCGTTCCTGTTCAATGTGTATCTAAAAGTGCCTGGGTGAGATTGTTCAGAGATTTGGAGTGAAGTGCCATCAGTATGCCAATGACAGCCAACTCTCTCTCTCATCTGACCTAGCTCCTGCAGTCTTTGGTACTCACATAGTGTTTGGCTGCTGTTAAGGACTGGTTGTGGGTAAGCTGTTTGAGGCTGAATCTAGACAAGGCTGAGGTGATGATGGTTGGCTGGCTGTCACATGGGGGATATAGGAACCCTTATTGATGAAGTTCATCCTCCAATCTCTCAGGTTCGCTGCCTTGGGGTTCACTTGGATCCACTGCAATGCCTTGATTGATAGGTGAGAAGGTGGCCAGGAGTGCTTTTCACCAACTTCATCTGGTGAAAATTTGAGAAGTCTGCATATTTTAAAATCAGATTTGGATTTGGTTACTGTCATCTATGCCTTTGTAACCTTGAGGCTAGACTACCGCAATACACTCTGCATGGGGTTGCCTTTGATGACTGTTCAGAAGCTGCAGCTAGTGCAGAGCGTGGCATCCTGCCTTCTGTCAGGGGCAGGCTGTCAGGAGCACATCACACCAGTGCTCCAGAGTCTGCAGTGGTTACGATTCAAGGTGCTGGTTTTGACCTATAATGCCCTAAATGTCTTCGGACCCAGGTATCTGAAAGGCCACCTCTTCCTTTATGTTTAGTTATGGCCTCTGAGGTTGGCTGTGAGTGCTTTCTTGTGGATACCATCTGCGCATGAAGTTTTCAAAAGGGCAGGCAGAGGCGCGTTCTTGGTGTCTGCTCCACAATTATGGAACTCCCTCCCCTTGGAGATATGCCTAAGTCTTAGCCTGCTTATCTTCTGGAAGAGATGAAAGAACTTTTTATTTGGCCAGGCATTTGGCAGGAAGGGATATGATTGGGTGGGATTGGCTGGAGGGGTTAGGGGTTAGGGAAAATGTTGGTGGCAATTTTTTCTTCTATTGTTTTATATGTTTTTGTATTTTGTAAGTTGCCCTGGGACTAATTGAGAGAGCCTGGGTAATAATGAGGACATTTAAATAAATAAGATCCCCAGGACAGGGCATAGCCTATGGAGGCAGCCAATTCCTGTAAAGGGAATGTCAATCCCAGCTTCCCAGAGGTCTGCACTCTCACCCAGATTTATCCAGCAGCCACTTAACACCAACTGCCAGACTCTACTGATTAGGATTATAGAAAAGCATAAAGTAATGTGTTTGCTCGTGCTGAGGAAAGGTTTAAATGATTTTTGTCGTTGGGAGTATCACCCAAATGAAGCTTCTATATGAACCTTAGTCTAAAACATGTGTTGATAGTTTTGTATGTCTGCTTTAGTTCTGTTTGTAATGCCAAACCTGCTGACTAAAATATATTTCTTGGATATTTAAGGCATAAAAAACCCATTTCATTTCACCTTGAATGCAATGTGACTCTCATAGAAGTGAATGGTACTTGTGGTAACTGCTAGCATGCATATGCATGATTCTGCCAAAGGAACACATTGTTAATGGGTTTTTTTCATTTCTGAAAAGGGCAGAACTTGAACTTGGGGTTTTGCTGTAGGTAGTGGTGCAGAGCAGGTAAAATGTACTATATGACCCAACGAGGGATAGCGCTGTGATGGATGGAGGCTGTGGTTCTGAGAGAGTTCGGTCTTTCATCCTATTTCAGGAAAGTTCAGTGGTTGGGCAGGTGGCATCTGATAATTGAGCAAAGTTGAAGAGGGGCTGCTTTGTCAGATAAAGGCAAACAGAAAATTGCCTTTCCAAAAGAGATGTCAAGGAGTGTGAGGGAGGAGACAGAAGTCTGGAAGGCGGCGGCAGCAGCAGTATTGTTCTCAGTCATCAAATTTTCACAGAACCATTGTCACTGAATTTCTGCCTCTCTTCTCATTAGGGACTCTCTTGCAGCCAAATCTGAGGAACACTTTTGCCATTTTTGAACTAAAATTGTCTGGCTGCAAGAGCAAGACACACATCTTAGCAGAAGTCCATTTGCCTTGCCTTTCTCTCTTGCAGCAATCCATTCTTTTCACTCCAAGTTCTAAAATGATTGCATTTCCTGGATGGGTAAGCAGATGGAGGGAAACACAAAACAAATTCTCTTCTGCTTAGATGTGGGTCTTGCTCCTGCAGCCAGAGGATTTTAGTTTTAAAAGGAAAAACTGTTCTTCAGCTCAAACTTCAGGTAGGTCCCCAGATTAGATGCATACTAATCCCCGATGTTGGATTTGTAACCTATTCACAGAGGATCTCTCTTTGCTAATGAGAAAAGGGCCAGACTTGTATTCAGTGTGGTTTCTTATTCATCATATATTTCATATTCATGTTAAAATTCAACAGTGGCCCCAATCACCACCCTACCAGTAAGTATTCAGTACACAAACATAAGCTCCCTGAGTTTTCAGGAAATCGGAAAAATGTCAGTTTCTTATTGAAGAACAGTTCCATTTTGCACAAGAGGAGAAAGTAAAGCTTAGAGAGCACTTGAGTATTTAATGTAATCCAACTGTACACTGAAATAAATCAGACTTTCATTTGGAAGGGCATTTTTATGGAGTCCTATTTGATGTCCAGCCTTACTAAACTTCCCAGTTTTGGAAATGTTTTTTGGTGTTATGGGCTCTGGACTCATTTGAGATTATTACATAGAATAGGTTTCTGTGCATCTCCTTTATAATAGAAAAGCAAAGGTTTTAGAGACTAGTGCAGTGGCAGAGCATAGGAAAGAAAATGAATAAATGTACAGTGTGAAAGTTGTATTTTCAAGGTGGAAAAGCTATTATTATGAAACTCTCACAATGTCACATTATTCCAGCACCCAGGAAGAAGACAAGCACACAATTGTGGGATTTAAAGGCTGCAGTCTTTATTAAATGAAAGCTTAAAGTTGGGGAGGGGGCATTCCACCTCCTGGGTCCAGTTTATAACTATAATGGCAATCAATTAACTTGTCATCCTGATGTCCCTCAGTACCACCAAACTTCTTATTGCTGCTAGGTCACTCTCACCCCAGCCGCCTGGCTGGTCGGTAAGGCACGTTAACCTCTCATGACTGAAGCAGGAGAAGAGGCAATGGCCCCACCCGGGACCGCCCTTGTCCTCAAATGTAGAACTCAGTCCTCCCTTCCTGGGCCTGGCTACCACGGATGTGCATAGTAACTCTCCTTTGTTTTTGTTGTTAATTTCATTTTCATTGTTAAAATGCCATTCACTTTTGTTATATTTTGTTTTTGTTTTGTTTTCATTTTTACTTTTGTTCTTGATTTATTTTGGCTTCAATGGAAAACATATTTTTGGTTGTAACCTTTTATTTTTCATCCAATTCTGATGAAATGTGGCAGGAGTTTACCACCAATGGAGTGAATTATGTGTACCTAACTTCAGAATTAATGGTTAAAGGAATCAGATGTTATAAGCAGTTGAAATTTGTTATTTAACAAGATTCTGTGTACACATTCCTAACTGTAACATCTTTGTCTTGCACCTGATTTGGATGAAACTTGGTAAGTTATACTCCTCCCAAATCCCATATTTTGGAAGGATTGGATAAAGGATCCTGATGTTATAAGAGATTTACTTTTAAAAGCATTTCTGGCTGTAACATCTTCATATTCCAGTAATTTTACATGAAATTTGGAAGACTTTTATCTCAGACCATTAGGAGGATCTCTGCAAAATATCAAAAGGATCTGGAAAAGGGTCCCAAAGTTATAAGCCTGCACAGCATCTGGAGAGTAGAAGCCTATGCAGGGATTTCTTAATGTTTGTCACTGTGGTAAAAGATGTGCTTGTAATGCCAATTGGCCAGCAGAAATGTCACCCATATATTGTTCTGTACTGTGACCATCACAGCCTCTTTCCCTCACTTGTTATTGGGAAGTTGGAAGCATCTGCTTAGGAAAGAGCCAGTAAGGGATTCTCTTATGTCCTCTGTCACAGTGCTGCAGGATGTGATTATGATGGCAACTGGCCAGCCTGGATGTGTGACCCATGTCTCCTGATTGCTGGGATGCTTCCATCTGCCTTGTTGCCTGAAGTTCCAGTTATGTCAATTCTTTGCCCACCTCAGAGCCGCCCAGGATTCGGCCTGGAAAGCTGTAAGCATACAGTAAGAGAGGCAATCACATCTCTGTCCCAGCCAGGGTGTCTTTGAAATGTCAAGCTAATTGGCGAGAGGTTATATCGGTCATCTCTGCTGTTTGGCATAGGCTTCAGTCTGGGAGAGCACGGGGCATCCCAGGTGCATGGGGGTGTTCATCAACTTGCAGAGAACACCCCAGGAGGGGGCAGTAGAATGTTGGGCACACCCCAGGTGTGTGGGGATAGGATTTATGTAGCTAGCTGAACTCTTGCAGTGAGCTCTAGCGCACGCGCACACGCACATGCACACGCACGCCTGCCAGAAAAGTCGGAGAAAATGTTCAGACCAAAGACAGACGTAACCACAGACAAAGAACAGACCCAGAGAACAGCTGCTTATATCTTCGCTCTATGCTCGCCTTGAAGCCACTACTGATTGGTCCTCCTGTAAAAGTGGAAGTATGCAGTAATTGGCCAGTGAATATGTCTGCCAGTCTGTTGAGCTGCTCCTCCTCCCTTTTTCAGCCCTCTGCCATGCCTGTCTCTGAATGACACTGCCTGTGCTATTTACCTGAATAATGAAAGTCTTCAAGTAAGAAACCTCAATTGCTTATAAAATTTGGACCCTTTATCAAATATTTCTACAGTTTGGATGAGATGATCCTGAAGATGCGAGATAAAATATTCCATGTAAACTGGATGGAATACAAAGACGTTAGTCAGAAATGCATGTACAAGTAAATAACATAAGAACCCTTTATCCAATCCATCTGAAATTTGGCACAGGTAGTACTATTGGGAGAGTTATAATCTTAACAGGTTATATCCAAATCAGATAGGAGATAAAAATGTTACAGCAGGAAATGTGTATGCAGATATTTGTAGAATAACAAATTACAACTACTTATAAAATCGAATTCCTTCATCCAATTTTTTTAAAAAATCTGATACACCATGCAACTGTAGTTCCCAGGGGCATAGCGTCCATTGAGAGAATCCAGCATAAAGCTAGGGGCAGCTAGGTCCCCAGCGCCTCTGCCTGGTCCCACGGGGGCAGCCCTGCGCCTGGGCTGGACTGGAGGAGGCCTGGGTGGAGGACAGCCTCGCATCATGAGGGGGTTTGCCCATCCCTCACTTGCCTCTGCATGCTAGTAGTGCTGCTGCAGCAGCAGTGGGACATAAAGATAAAGCTGTTTGTTAGCAAACTCTTCCCCATGTGAGTGAGCAGAAGGTTGTTGCCTTGTAATGAAGGTTTTTCGAGATGGTTCCTTACATTCTCACAACTGGATTGTGCATGCCCACCCTATTCAAATAATTGACCACGTGATGGTCTTGAGCTTTTCTAGTATAAAAAGCACTCCCACCCCCTCAGAATGACAGTTCCTTCCAACTCTTTCGAGGAATATAAGAAGATTCCATGCTTGGCTGGAAGGGTGGTGGTTGTGAGAATGTTAGGAGACATCTCAAAGAACCTTGTTTACAAGGCAGCAACCTCCTGTTCTTCTTTGAGTGGCTCCTCATAGGCCCTTTTTACACTGCTCCAGTGGGTGGGTGGGGGTCTGTGGGTGTGCTGGTGCATGGGCATGGCATGCACATGACCGCACATGCATCCCCACTCACCCACATCCATGGAGAAACCGCTGTTTCCCCCAGTTGTTCCATGCATGCGGCCGAGTGGGGGGGTCAGTGGGGATGCATGTTAGGTGGGTGCGTGCACCCCTACTCACCGCAGGCACCGCATTGTTCACACGGGGCTCCCCCACCTATGAACATGCAGACATTTGCATGTTCATGGGTGGGAGAGGCCCATTTAAAAAGGGCCACATTCTCACAACTGTCTTACTTATACTATATTAGGTAGGAATTTAGGATGTAAAGCAACATCTATTTTGGAAAATCTGCAAATATGGTTCTGAGATTATTATGGCTCCTATTTCATTAACTCTTAATGAAGTTATTGCTAAGGAATACTGTCTTTTTAAATACCCACCTGATAAACTAGTTCATTTGTGCCCCCCATATAATCAATTCATGCTTCTCCGGGGACGCAAATGAACTTGTTATGGGTGGGCAACAGATATGGTTATGGGTGGGGGGGCAGCATGAATTGATTATATGGGGTTATAACCAGTTCAGTTGTGCCCCCATAATCAATTCACGCTGCCCCCACCCCATAACCAATTCATTTGCACACACACACGGGCCCATCTTGATTTCTTGGCCAGGGGCCAAGACTGAAGCCTGCGCCAAACAGCAGAGATGACAGATATATCATCTGGCCAATTGGCTTGACATTTCAAAGACATTTGACATTTCTGGGTGGTGAGGGGGCTGGTCAGTCCATCCTCCCTCTGCCTGGAACTGGAATTCTCCAGTGGTCGCTGTGACCCTTTTTTGTTGACAAGAATCGTCCCAATTCACCATCACTTCAATCCACATTTGTGGCAATGGGAAAACCAGAGGTAACGGAGGCCCCCACCTTGTCCTATTTTGTGGGATCAGTTCTGGTGGATATCACTTGCTGATGCAGCGGGTATCTTGGGGAAATCAGGGCCACCTTTTGTGAATTAGATCCATGCCTGTTGTGACTGGTTAAGGCCAGCTGGGATATGTTGGCGCCATTGGTGGCTGGGGTGGTCAATGCTTCCCTTAGGAAGGGCAGGATGCCGGACCACCTTAAGGAGGCAGTGGTGTGGCCCCTGCTTTAAAAACCACCATTGGACATTGACTTCCCGGCCAGCTATCATCCTGTCTCTAACCTTCCCTTTTTAGGGACACAAATGTGGCATTGAAGTTATGGTGAATTTGGGTGATTTTTATCAACAAAAAAGTGTCACAGCGAGCACTGTAGAATTCCAGTTCCAGGCGGAGGGAGGATGGACTGACCAGCCTCCTCATCACCCAGAAATGTCAAATGTCTCTGAAATGTCAAGTCAATTGGTCAGAGGATATATCTGTCATCTCTGCTGTTTAGTGCAGGCTTCAGTCTGGGTGGGCACCACCAGGGGCTTAGCCAGGGTGGAATGGGCCCCTGGCCAAGAAGTCAAGATGGGCTCCCTCCTCTTTGTGTCCTGCTGGTGGGCCTAGGGGTGCCAGCCAGCTCGGCGAGCCTGGGGGCGCTGCTATCAAACACACAAGACACCCAAAATGCAGCCAGCCTATTAAACACATGATTCCCTTTGTAGGGAAAGTTGTGGAATGGGTCATGGCTTTGCAGCTTCAGGGGCATCTGAACTGTGTCAGTTTTCTGGATTCCTCACAGTCCGGCTTTCATCTGGGTTTTGACACTGAGGTTGTGCTTGTGGCCTTGGTCAGTTACCTTTGCCATGAGTTGGACCAGGGTCGGTTGACCTTGTCGATCCTGTTAGATCTTTTGGCTGCATTTGATACTGTTGATTATGAGGTGTTGGTGACTTGCTTGCGGGACTGAGCCAGGGTGGATAGAACTGTTCTTGAATGGTTCCACTCTTTCCTGGCTGGGAGAACTCAGCATGTGGTGCTGGGTGATTGTTCATCTTCTCCCTGGGACCTCAAGTGTGGAGTTCCATAAGGTTCTATATTGTCCCCTGTCCTGTTCAACATGGTATATGCAGCCATTGGGTGCGGTCATCTGAGGGTTTGGTGTGTGGTCCCAGCAGTATGCTGATGATACCAAACTTTGCCTGTCTTTCAACTGACCCAGACCCAGCAGTCTTGGTGCTTACTAGGTGTCTGGCAGCTCTAAGAGACTGGATGAGGGCAAATCGTCTGAAGTTAAATCCTGACAAGATGGAGGTGATGCTGGTGGGTAGGGCCGAGGGAGTGGTGGCACCCATCATTGATGGGGTCTTCTGTCCATTGGCTCCTCAGGTTGGTAGTCTGGGGGTGCTCCTTGATGCATGATTCTGCCTGGATGTCCAGGTGGAGACTGTGGCTAGAAGAGCATTTTGCCAGTTACATCTGGTGCGATGGTTTTGGCCATATGTCTCCAGCACTGACCTGGCCACCATCATCCATGCCTTCATCACTTCAAGACTGCACTATTGCAATGTCCTCTATGTGGACTACCTTTGGTGACGGTCTGGAGACTGCAGCTAGTGCAGAATGCTGTGGCTATTCTCCTGACAAGAACCGGTCACCAAGAGCACATTACGCCAGTGCTTTGTTCTCTGCACTGACTGCCTCTAGTGTACCTGGTACAATTTAAAGTGTGGGTTTTGACTTGTAAAGCCCTGAACAGCCTAGGCCCCGCATACCTGTGAGACCACCTCACCCACCGGGACCTGGACCGGCCCCTTCGGTCGTCTATGGATGCCTCTCTCGGAGTCCCCCGGATATCTCGGGTGGCAATGATGAGGGAGGCATTCTCTGTGGGTCACCGTGGCTGTAGAACCCCCTCCTAATGGAGGTTCATCTGGCTCCGGACCTCCCCTCTTTCCGAAGACAGTGTAAGACCTGGCTGTTCTGCCAGGCGTTTGGCGAGAGAGATAGGGGAGCGGAGTTTGTGGCTCTGCCTATGTTTTGCGGTTTTAAATTATATTTTTATATTGTGTTTTTTTTATTATATGTGTGTTTATTGTATTTTATCATGTTGTAAGCTTCCCCAAGCTGCTGTGGCAGGAGAGGGCGGCTAAGAAATCCAAGTAAATAAATAAATAAATAAATATAACATCCTCCATTGGGGGTACAGTGCTGTCCAGTTTCATCAAAATTGGATGACAAATAAAAAAGTTACAGCCAAAAAGTGTGTGCTTTTGAGTTTTTCCTATTAACTTGTTGTAACACCCCTTTTTTGTTTTTTCATTATGTTTTCATTTTTGTTACTCAATAACAAAAATGAAAAATACCTATTTTGTTTTAATTATTATAATAACGGAAGCTACTGACCACCCCTCCTCCAGCTTCACCTGTGGCCCCATCTCATAAGGAGATGACTTAACAGATAACTCTAGCAACTATGTTAAATAACTCACTGCACCCCTGCAGAGTGACACAGAGAAAAATGAACGAAAAGTTCAGCCGCTCCATTAGACAGTCAATTCAAGTTATAGTGCACTGCGGGGAAGGCGAAGAACTGCCAGGTCCACAAGCCTGTCAGGTTTAGCAGAAAAAAATCCTTTGCAGGCCCCTTTTGATGGACAACCAGTATTGTACCTGCAGTGTCAAGACGGACAGTGGGTGGGCGCTTCCTCTTGTGATGGTTCCTCGGCAGGACTGGCTCTTCTCGCTGCTGCACAGCAAGATGGCATCCACAGGATTCCGCCTCATAAGATCCTGCTTCGCACCAATAGGCCTGTTGCCTAGCAACAACCTGGGGACCTTGCCGGCCAGACCCAGCTTGTCTTCTACCTTTGAGTAGGGGTGGAACAAGTCCCTTAACCCTCTAGACTGCCCCGCAAGCCGAGGAGGTGGCTGGGCAAAGGGAATAGGTACATGGAGTATTATGTTTTGATAAGGTATGTTCAGGTAGCCCTGATCACCTGCTAATCTAAATGAGACAAAATAACTATCTTCAGGACAATTGTTCAGGAGAAAAAGGATCGAAGTGGTCCTGATGATGAGAAGAAGGATTTAATGAAACTGGGAGAGATCTAGTGCATAGAGAGAAGAACATTGCTGCAACTGCAATACAGCCTGCTAAAAGGCATTTGTCTGTTTCTTTTGCGTTTTTTGTGCATAGATTGTAGAACAATACTTTCCAATGACACATTTATTACCTTTGAGCACTTTGTTTCCTGTAACTAGTTAGATTTGGAAGAAAGGCAATGGTAACCTATGCAGAAAGTTTATGATTCTGCAGTTTCTTCTGTTAAGGGCATGACAAGAACATGCTGCCATCCACTGTAAAGTAATTTATGAAGCTAGCAGATCTTTGAAAACTCAGGCAAAAAACAGATCAATGCATGTCTGCAATTTGAATTTGGTGTTGAAAACTCTTGAAACTTTATCTTTTCAATCAATACAAATCGGCTTCTGTTCACAACTTATTTCTAAAGTAGCTTTTTTTTGTTTCAGTAATTTACTCAGCCAAGAAATTGGGCAAAATTCTAGCTACTTTTTTGTGCACCATTATTTGATTGATATCATCAAAACAAAGTAGCTTAGATATATAGATATATATAGATATTTCTAACCAAAAGGTCAAATAAAAAGTAGCTTACAGTATTGTGCTAAGTCTTTGTGCCACACACACACTCCACCACCATATATTTGGTCTTTTCATATCAACATAGAGATTGCATTACTATAATCGTATCTGCCTCTGAAGAATAAAAAAGAAATATGATTCTTACTAAAGTTGTGCAGAGAGCCATTAACATTTACTTACATCAAACTCAGAAAATGTGAGAGACGGTTTATATTACTTGGTGCCAAAAGAAAAGGTTTGTTACTCTTCAGGAAAACAGTGGCAGACAGCTGAGTTTGTCATGGCATCTTATAGACTAACAAAGAAGGACAATTCACACAATGCCATGTAAATCTGCTTCTTCATATAACTAGGCCATGAGTGGAATGATTAGATGTCTGTCGCCGCATGCGGAATGAGACACGGACACATTATGTGGAATTTAAAGGCCACACTCTTTATTTCAGATTCACATTAAGCACATCAAACATCTCGGAGTGGTTCTGCTCCTAATCCCTATAAGGGTCCAGTACCAACTCTTTAACCATCTAACTTATGGCTGCCTGGGATAGCACCCAGGTACCAGCCATCTTAACTTATCTTACCTATCTCATTCACCCATGGACCGCAGAGCTCCATTGGATGACCTGAGTACTTATGCTACCTTACCTTATCAGAGAAGGTGTAGGTATGCCTGAGAGCGAATCAGCCTTATGACATTTCCTATTCCTGGGTAAACCCCTGACATTGGCCGTTACCAACCCTTGCACCGGGGCGACTCCCCCTCCACCCCCTTCTCATAAAGAGATGTCTCATAACTATACTAAGTCTTATTACATGCTACAGTACTTTTCTTAACCTTAACTGGACCCCCACCTCAAGAGTGTGACATGAACCTCTAATGCCCCAAACTACAACACACCCTTCAACATTAACACAACAAAAATCTGTTTCACACTTACACTGTGGGGAAGGTGAAAACCCCAGGAATCTCGTGCGCTAATCAGACATTCCTGCAAAAGAAATTCCTTCCCGGCTCACCAAGGCGACCAGCTTAATTCACAGTGCTCTAGGGTGGGTGGGTATTGCTGCCGCTGCAAAGGATCAGCTCCGGATGCGGAGCCCCCTAACCTAGGTCAGTTACAACTGACCAGAAATCTCAAGGACTTCTCTTCCTGCGCAGCCCAGCTCCTGTTGCCATGGCAACTCCTGGGCTGCGCTGCACAACCTGATCTCCCTACCAAGTGCAGCCTGCCTTGCTCACTCCAACAGGAGCGGGACAAACCCACCCACCCCTCAGCACTTGGGGCTAAGAGGGGTGAGTGCAATTTCAAAAATCTATAAGGTAGCTGCATGCGTGTCTGTGCAGATCTCTGCAAAAGAAATTTGACTAAAAGGAGCTCCATAGAATATCTCCCTCGCTATCGAGTTCTGGATTGAACGAAAATGCTTAATGCAGCATGGTCTACGAATTGAAAGAGGGGTCTGTAGTGGATTTGGACCTGCCACTGATGTAGACTTCCTGTATGCTTTTAGGTAAATATGTTCAGAGTAAGTTTTCACTGGAGTTTGGTTGACTTGCTCAAGGTTGCGCTTTCTGATATCTCTGCTTTAACCTTTTTGTGACTTTTGTGACATATCTTTATAATAGCTACTCATCTTTGTCAAACAGCTGATGTTATCAGATGAGGAAGCGGGGTGTGTGGCTTCTGTGTGGCTCTGCAACAAAGCATCCACACATGTGGAGGGTGTGGAAAGCAAAACAATCAGGCAGTTCCCAGTGTGGCTACTAAGCCATGGAGGTAGCCACTGAAGATTTAGCTTACCCCACATGGCTTACTCTGTGTTTTCTGGCATGCCTTCATGGGTGGCTGAGAGTGGGTGTTGTGTGGCTTGCAGGAGCGTGCATCCCACTGTTCCACCTTCATATGGGTGATCAGATCCATGGCTCATGGGTGGTCATTCAGAGTAGCTTCACATCTGAAAACACCAAGTGGTTTTGGACCTCTTTTCCCCACCCCTGGTTAACAAAATAAATAAATAATAATAATCCAAAAAAGTCTGCAAATTCACTTCAGTTGAGATCAGTTCTTTAGTGTAGAAGAAAAAAAAAGGTGTAAAACAGGCTAGTGGAAACACCAAGTGTTCCAAAATCATGAGTTTGGTTTGAAATCCTGAGACTCTTTAAAATTTTTTAGTCAGGGCTCATTTTGTGGGGGAGCTTGCCAGGGCTCACCTTTGTCAATTAAGTGCAAGTGGGGGTTAAGCTCCAGGAAATGATCCCAGTGGGGGTAGGCATCTCAAAATGTGAAAGACCAGCAACCACTTCAGGGTTGGAAATGAAAGCCAGAAGAAACCTGGGTGTTCTATGTGGCTGTATTATTTATTATTATTATTATTATTAATATTAATAGTAGTAATAGTAATAGTAAATAGTGCCCCCTGTCATGGTAATCGTTGTTCTTCACATAGAACTAATTAACACAACATTTAATCTGCACAACAATTCTGTGAAGTAGGTTAGGCTGAGATAATGTGACTGGCCCAGGGTCACCCAGTGAGTTTCTTGCCCCACCCGTGTACTGGTTGTCGTAGATTCAATCACAAAAACTCCTGTTTTATATTCAGTTAGAGATAGTAGGGTGATCCAGTAGTTGGATTGCTAGCTGGAAACTAGGGTTCAGATCTCTGCACTCAAAAACTCTGAGGTGGGGTGTGGGGCAGGACTTCTGTGGCAAGCTTGGGGCCCCACACTTCGTATTTTACAAATTAAACATTGCATTTAGTTGTATGCCACAGTCGCATTTACAAGATTTTCTTTGCAACCATGAGGGCTAGAAATTTTCTCTTTTAAAAAGATGTAGGCTAATATCCTTGTGACTTCAAGCCTAGTATGGTGCTGCTCATTATAAAAATCACAGTCTAGAAGAGACAAGCAAGGTAAGTGTCTCGCATGACAGTACTGGTTTTATACAATTATTGTTTATTTTAACATTTCAGCCAGAAGCAGCTCTACTTTAAGGGCTCTGGGGCAGTTCCCCACAAAGCACCTCAGAGCACTGCTGTCAATGCAGTCTTTCAAAGTGTTTACTTGGCTGCCATGACATGCTGGCATTACTCCTTGCACATGCCCAGCCAACTAATCAATAGGGAATTGATCAGTGGCTTCACATGTGTAAGGAGTAATGGTCACACACCATGGCAGTCAGGGCCATTGCTCATGTGCAAAGGGCAGCTGGCTGGCGTGGCACACCATTAACACCTGGCGAATGCGTAGCCACTGAATCAGTAGGGAATAGATTTGCATGCACAAATCAATTCCCTATTGACTCTGTGGGTGCATGCCACGGCATCCAGGAGTGATGGCAGTGGTCAGGGCGATTGTGGCGATCGTGCATGCACAGAGTAGCTGTGGCCAAGACCTGAGCCAGGTCAGTAATTGAGGTGCTCGCTCAGGACAGGGCTGTTTGGACCAAGGGACTGGGGAGTGAAAGGCCAACTGAGCATGTGAGAAAGGTAAGGCAATAGGAATTCACCCATATTTTATATCCCTTGCACATGCTCAATTGTGTCTAGGACTGGGGGTAGAAGAGGCTAGGAGTGGGGAGCTTCCTATGTAGGAATCCGGCAAATTAATGTAATTTTGGGGTGATAAAGCCATCACCCTAGCAAATCAGGCCAAGAGGAGGGGCAAGGGGATGGCACTGTGATGGGGGAAGATAGGGGTGTGAACCAGGGCCCCATCTAGTTTTTCCATTATCGCTTTTGTTATTAAAACGCTGTTTTGTTAATGAAATGTTATTTTTTATTATCATTGGCGTTATCAGTATCGGTACCGATTTCAAATGAAGATTTTGTTTCTGGTATCGTTATTGGTATACACACAATATCTAGTTTTATATATTGTGTGTGTGTGTGTGTGTGTGTACACACACACACACACACACAGAATCTAAGCTAAATCTAACCTATGTATAATACAAAATATTCCTATCCTATATCCTAATATATATAATAAAACAACCTATTATCTAAAGTATCTATTCTCTATCTATATATACAACAAATATCTATATATAATATGTGGACAGGGGAGACAGACAGGGGAAGGGAAAAGGAAAACTCCGAGGTATATCCACTATCTCTAATCTATCATCTAAGATATATAGAGGATAGATATAGATCTACACTATCTATTAGGGGCGGGAAACCGGTAAAATCCGGTATCCGATAATGCCGGTACTGGGCGTACCGGCATTATCGGATTCGACCCGGTAATCCGGTCCGCGGTACCGGATTCCGGGTACCGGATTTTTTTACATTGCAGCCATTTAAAAATGGCTGCAATGTAAAACTTAAAGCCCCAGTAAAAAAGTTTTTTTTAAAAAAAAACCTCCCCGAGTCCAGGCTGCGCGGGTGGAAGGGGGGACACCCCCCACCCACCCTGCCCAGCCTGGATTTTTGTTTAAAAAAAGACTCAGAGGCGAGCCCACCCCCCAGCACCAGCGGCCGCGGCGTCCCCGCAGCCGCCGGTAAGTATGACCCGATCCCGGGGGGGGGGTGTTTAACACCCCCACCCCCCCAGGGATCACCCCTACAGTGCACTTGCCGCTTACCTTTGGGAGCGGCGGCGGCGGCGGGCGGTCCGGCGGCCTCAGCGCCGGCTGTGGCTGCCGGCGTCAGAGACGCTCTAGGCCTTCCGGGGAAACCCGGAGGTTCCCCGGAAGGCCTAGAGCGTCTCTGACGCCGGCAGCCACAGCCGGCGCTGAGGCCTCCGGACCACCCGCGGCCGCCGCCGGAGCTCCGCAAGGTAAGCAAGCACTGAACTTTAGTAGGGGTGATCCCTGGGGGGTTGGGGGGGTGTTAAACACCCCCCCCAGGGATCGGGTCATACTTACCGGCGGCTGCGGGGACGCCGCGGCCGCTGGTGCTGGGGGGTGGGCTCGCCTCTGAGTCTTTTTTTAAACAAAAATCCAGGCTGGGCAGGGTGGGTGGGGGGTGTCCCCCCTTCCACCCGCGCAGTCGGGGAGGGGGAGGGGGAGGGAATTAATTTATTTCATTGATTTCAATGGGGACACAGCGCCCCATTGAAATCAATGAAATAAATCTGGTACCGGTATACCGGATTTAATCCGGGAATCCGGTTTTCGGAGAACCGGTAACCGGTAAATCCGGTAGCCGGTAATGGGCCCGGGGTCCCACCTCTACTATCTATATCTATCTCTATATATGTGTGTACAACGGGAGATGGGTAGGGGAAGGAAAAAGGTAAAAATTAAGGGTAAGGAATAAGGATTGGAAAGGTAAGGTGGTAGGGATCTATATGGGAGGATTATTAGTGCAAGCACCAGCAGAATCTAGAAATGCACCCTGACAGAGCAATAGCTAACACAAAACCAGAGTCAAACAGCCCAGCCCTGCAGTATAAAAGGTTGCAGTGCCCTCCCCTGGAGCTCCCCGATTGGTTCTGGGAGGCAGAAGGCATTGAGCAATCACAGGGTGCCATTGAACTGCCTGGGACCTGCTTGCACTGCTCATTGGCCAGTGATTACATCCATCAGGTCCTTCCCCTCCCATCATAGACCCAGTTCAAGAGTTCAACATTGTTTCTGGCTCTGAGATGTCTGCTCTTTCCTCCCCTCTCCACATTTCCCTCCAAAAAACACATGCCAGTCTTCTAGGCAATAACAAAATCAATAATAACTTTCATTATTGTCAATGGTTTCGCTATTATTTTTTGTCATTTTCGTTATTGCAGTAACGATAAAAACAACTGATTTTATTTTTTGTTACTGATGTAATGAAAATGACATGCACTCCCCCCTAGGGGCAGAGCATATTTAAAAGCATTTCAGAAGGAGATCTTCCTTTCTAGGGGTTTCAGCAGATCTGGTAAGATAAAAGTCTTTATTACCTTTTGGTGGGGGGAAGGGTAGTAGGTCTATTCCTACATGCATGCTCCTCTCTGTGCCCCTTCTAATGCTGCTGTCAATTGTCTGGGGCAAGAAATTGGGAGTTGTAAATTAAATCCTCAGTGTTGGGATAAGTATTCCTGCTTGATTTCCCTTTTGGTGCCCCTTTTTAAAGATAATTACAAATTGTTTGGGGGAGCAGTCGTGGGTTGCTTTTTAATCCTGCGGATGGGGTCGGAAGGCCTCCATGCTGCTTTGCTTTTGCTTTGTCCTTTCCAAACTGAAAAAAAAAATTGTTTGGGGGAGCAATCCTGGGTTGTTTTTTAATTGTGAGCGTGGGGGGGGGAAGGCCTCCATACTTGCTTGCTTTTGGCTTTGCCCCTTTCCAAACTGGAAAAAAAAATGTTTGGGGGAGAGATCATTAGTTTGGTTCCTAATCAACATGGGCAAGCAGCCTAACTGTCCATTTGGCAGATGGAAGCTTGTACATTTATGAATCATTCCATGAGAATAAGGGGGGAATTCACCTGGATGGAAATTTCACCAATTTACTGGAGAGAATCACAGAACTAATTGCTTTCTGTCATTCTTAATTTAAAATATTTAAAATTCATAATATGTTCCTTAGGGAAAAGCCATTTAAAAAAAAAATGACCATGAATAGACACAAGTTGGTTCCGTATCTGTGTGTTCACAGTTGGGGGCCACCTAACATTTGATGCACATTAGCAGTGTCCTGAAGATCATTTGAATTATTCCAATAAGTTGTTTTGCCTCCTTCTCCCTGTGGAGACTCTCTAATCATGTTCAAACCTTTTGTTTCAGGCATTGGCAGATCTCCTGGAGTGTACACAACTCACAAGCTCTTTACTAATGTTTCCCAGAAATAAATGTGGTGTGGTTATGAATTACTGTGTTTTTATGCATGCTCTGAGGCACTAGGATCAGTGAGGCAGAGAACAAGTCATTCTTAATTTCTTAATAATTATTTAAAATTCATAATATGTTCCTTTAGGAAAAAGCCATTAGGACAAGTGGGGCAGAGGACCAGTGAGGCATCTATAGGCCACTTTGCAATGGGAAATAGTAGTCTGAAGGCAAAGCCAAAGATGTCACAACTTCAATGTTGACTAAACTATAGACATCTACTGAAAGTGAAAAATCTAATTGCACCTTTTCTTAGAATTGTAATTTAATATTTTTTTTTAAATGTAAATGCCATATCAGCTGAGAGAGCTTCACCTTTGGAATTGGTGATGGATGCTGACAAGTAAGAACTTTGATAAAACAATGAAGATAATAATGGTTGTGGAATACAAGACCTGTGGTGAAAAATTGAAAGAACTGGGCATGATTACTCTAGACAAGACAAAACTGAGGGGAGACATGATCAGAGTTTTCAAGTACATTATGTTGCAGAGTAATAACTGATTCTCAATCAGTAAGGACAAATGCAGCTGAAGGTTTAAAAACAGAACTTGACTTAAGCTTTCTCAGGCACAGATCCTTAGTTACATCTAGCTAGTAAGAAGACAAAATGGAGACTGAGGGTATTTTCAGACGTGACAATATCATGCTCAACCACAGTGAATTACGCTCAATCCCGCGGTGGGGCCAAGGCGCTCTGAACGTCTGTTTGGCTCCCACCAGATGTTCACCACGCTCAATACCCACATGGAGTCCAATTCAACCACGCTTCCCGGGCTCCCCGGACCAATTCCCGTGGACACGTGGTCAAGGAGATCCCCACCGGGGATCAACCAAACGTAACGTCTGGACAGCAAATACTGCCCAGGATCAATGGAAATGATCTCCAGGCATGGGCAATGCACGTAACGGCGCTGCCAGGCAACCAGTATGAACACACACACCGGAGGGAGATTTAAAGGGAAAATCGCAGCTGGCAAACATGGTGGGATGGAGCGAGGAGGAAGAGAGCGATGGCGGAGGAGGGAGCAAGGGGCGAGGCAGAGGAGGAGGTGGAGGAGGCAGGGGTGGTGGTGGGGGAGGGGGAGGAAGCACAGGAGGGGGTGGGTGAGCCGGGGATCACACTGACCATGGAGGTGGTCACGAGAGGTCACCTGCAGCAGCCGGCACAGGACGCCCCGGGGACATCAGCTGGGCCGGTGGAGGAGGAAGCACCCCGGAAATGGGTAAGGGGGAGCAAGGGCATGGGGAACAGGGGGCAAAGGGGTGGCTAGGGGGGGCTAGGGCCACATCTGGCCTCCCACCAGGGGGAAAGGGGGCGGGCCATGAGGCGGACCCAACCGCCACCTAACCGTACTCCCCCGACCCCCTGCCTCCCGCAGACAGAAAACGGCCTGGGTGGGCGACCCCCCGGAGCACACTGGAGCAGCCCGGCCGGAGGTGCAGCAGGACGGGATGGAGGAGGAGGGAGAAGACCCCACGTGGAGAGGAGGGAGGAAGGCCTACCACAGAGGGGGCCAGTGGGGGCTCCAGGAGACCAGGGACTTTATATGGATATGGGGGACCCTGGAGTACCAACTGGAGTTCGCGATCAACCAGAGGAATGAGCAGGTCTACCGGGATATAGTGCAGGACATGGAGGCGGCGGAGCACCCCTGGATGGTGGCACAGTGCCAATCAAAGGCAAAAGAGCTGAGGAGGGGCTACAAGGCTTTCTGGGACAACAACAGGAGGTCTGGGAACGGAGCCCGGACCACCCCTTACTACGATGCCCTGGACCACTTCCTCCACATGAAGGGGTCCATAGTCACCCCGTGACTCGTTGGGAGCGCTGTGGACCAGGGGAGGTAATGGGTCAAGGTACCCCCTCCCCTTGCCACCCCCCTGGTAGAGACCTGCTACAGTGCCACAGACCCCCAGGAGGAAGGGCCGGGTGCTCCGGAACCTACAGACCAACCCCGGACAGTAGTCGGGAGAGCTACCAGGGCCAGCCCAGCCAAGGTGATTCCGAGGCTGGCACCTGCACCACGCACAGCCGGGGGTCCATGGGGGAGTGATCCCACACCGAGGGCCCGGCCTTTGACGACTCCATGGCCGACACAGAGGTTAAGTAACTGCACCACAGGGGAGAGGGCTTGTGCCCATGGGGCCTATGTCCAGGGGGGGCTAGAAGGACCAGGGATGGGCACAGGCAGAGCCCCGGGCCCCCCTGAAAGGTGGGAGGGGGCCCTGCCCCAAGTCGCCCAACCGGACCCCCACCACACTCAACCCCCCCTTTGCCCACAGGTCACGGATCACCATGGGACTGTACCGAGGCAACTATGGAGGCAGCTGCTGAGGAGCCTGCCCAGCAGACGGAGGGACCAGGTGAGGCAGGTGGTCCAGTATGGAGGGCTTGCCAGGGTTCACAGATGGGCTAACCGGGCATGGCGAGGAGGGGGGAAGGGATGGGATCTGTGGGTGCGGAGAGGCTGGCCCACATGCCTGGGGGACCATGGGGCCCCAGGGCTATCCTGGCCCAGGGCCAGGGGCCCACGGCACGCTGTAGCACACATAGGGCAACCCCGGCAGCCTGCTGCCCCTGGGCCCGTGCCTCCAGCCCTGTGCATGAGGCAGCACCGGGCACGGGTCCGCAGGTGCAGGGAGGACCAGGTGGAGGAGATCATTCGGACAGCGGAGGAACAGGGGGAGAGGATGATCGCGGCCAGGGACCGGATGGAGGCGGCCATTGAGTGGTCCATGGATTGGGCAGAGCAGAGGGGCAGGATGCTACAGGCCGAGGTGCACCTGGAGCAGAGGTGGGAGCATAGGGAGCACAGCAGGCAGGTGGAGCTGCTCGGGGCCCTGAGGCAGGACATCAATGCCATGTTGCAGGAGCACTCAGAGAAGATGGACAGGTCACACGATATTGGGACCTCATTGCTCCTGCACGCCAGCACCTTGTGTGCCTATGTCATGTCAGGTGGCCCCCTGGGCACCCTGCCTGGCCAGGCCAACATGCCTGGCCCCTTGGTGCCCCTGCTCCCTGGCCTGCCCCCCCATACGCCATCACGACCTTCGGAGCCGCGCATTCACCTCCTGGTAGCCCCTGGCCTCTGGAGGGTGAAGCCACCATGGGGGGGGCTGAGGACGGGCCCCCCTGGCCACCCTATCAGCCCCCCCCAACTGGACAAGGAGGCAGCCCAGGGCACTTCTACGAGCACTGACAGCGGGGGGGAGGTGAGCTCTATGAGCTCAATAGCCCAGACCGGGCGCGCAAGGGGCCATCCCAGGGGATGGGGGAGGGGTGGGAGGGGTAGGACTGTGTAGGGGGGGCATTTGTGGTGGAGGGGTAGGGGTAGGAGGAGTAGGGATGTATAGGGGGGGCCTTGTGGTGGCAGGGCACACCCGGGTATGTGGGAAAGGTTGACAATGTACACATGGGTGATATAAAAGGTGTTTATGGTACAGTGGCTCCTGGTCCAGTATGTGGGTGACGGGGGGTTGGCACCCGCGCCCTTTCAGTGACTGGCCATAGGAACCCCTGGGGGGTGGGCCATTGAGGAGGGCTTCCCCCCACCTGCATGGGCGCGCGGCTCCACACTCTTGTTTTGCAGCTGGATGCGATCAGCCATCAACACACACCCCCTGAATGTTTGAGGCTCCGTGGCCTTGGAGGGCAGATTAGTTGGTATGTGAGAGCTATTGTGTTGTGCAGCTGTGCTGGGTCCGCACCCCACACCTCGCGCTGTTGTGCTACACTGTTGCATCCCGTGGCTGCTTTCCCTGTCCTTGGGACCCCCGGGAGGCTCCTCAGCCCCGGAAGGTGACCCCCTATAGCACTGTCCTATTCTCCCCGGGCAGTTGGACCATGACTGCTTGTCCATCCACGGGGCTCCCACTTCCCATCCCCCATGAGGCCCCCTGTATCTGGACCTACAATGAGACCATGTCCCTATGTGACCTATGGCGTAGCCATGCCGTGCAGCTGCTCCTGGGCGGGGCAGACAGCCGCCCGGCCGCCTTCGCAAGCGTGAGCTCTGGACTCCGCTACCTCGGCTATGAGACGAGCACTCGAGATTGCCAGCTGCATGCCGGGACCCTGGGGCTGGTCTGCTTCCCTGATGGGCACATCCCAGAGAACAGGTGTTCGCATGTGCCCTGGTCCGGGTCTGAGACCGTGAGTGCGCTGTGGGTGTGCAGCCTGGACGCCTACTCGCTGTGCCTTGCTGAGGGGGGACCTGCCTTGGCCGTGTCCTACTTTGGCTGCGTTCACGGGGCACGTGGGTACCAGCACACCCATGTGGCGGTGTATCACCGCCTTCTGGGGCTGGGGCATCTTCATTGGCCCCCTGCTGTGTATCGGAGCCTACCGCTGCGGAGCTGATGGCCTTGGTGTGGGTTTGGTCCCGTCCTGATGTCCAGTTGGGGCTCTCTGTGCATGACCCCTTTGAGGCTTACTACCTGATTGCCCACCACATGTCCATGTTGGGGTACCACCGGGGCATGATCCATTGGCCCCACCTGGTTCATCGGGCTGGGCACCCTGGACCCAGGCCCCGAGCTGCCCTCAATGGCTGCCTGTGAGCCCCTGTTTACCTCCCTGGCCCCCTTGTGTCCTGGGCCATGTGGGTTTCCGGCCCTGCCCGGGTGGATGGACCTCAGTGCTTCCCATCACCCTGCTGTCTCTGCCGTGCTGCTGTGACACCTGCTTCCACGTGTGCTGCTGGCCCAGCTGTGGAACCGGTCCACCTCTGGGCCGCACCCCCCACTCCTTCATTGCTTGTGTGCCCCGTGGGTTCCGGGGCCCCTGGACAGCCCCTCCCGACCTCCTGCAAGGGTGGGGCCATGCATCCTTGGACCTACTGTGCTGAACTGGCTCTCTTGACTGCCATCCATTTGCCCCTCGGTGGGGTGTCTTGACTGCAAGTGCCTCCTGAACCCATCCCGGCCGCCTCGCTGTGACTTGCGGGCTCCCTCTGTGCCTTTCTACCGAACTGCTGGGGCCCCCCCATTCTGGGACTGTGTGTTGTGCTGTGGGGGTGCCTGTGGGGACTGTTCTGCTGTGAGGTGTGATGTACCTGGTGGCAGTGTCCTGCCGTGCCCCTATGCCCGTTCCTCCCCTCTTCCTGGTCCCACGCCCCCCCCCGGTGCCCGGTATGCCCTGCAAGGTGTCGGGTCACCCGTGTCCGCCCTTCCCTTCCTTTACTATCCTCTGTGGCTGTGGGTGTGGGTGTGGGTGTGGTTTTGGGCGGGCATGTGCCTGTGCTGTGAGTGCCCCCATTGTGTGTGTGTGTATGTGTATGTGCCTGTTGTGGCTGGTACCAGTTGAGCTCCTCTCCCTCTCCGTCTCCCCCCTCCCTTCCCATTTCCCTTGTGTGGGTGTTCCCTTTTGTCCCTGTTGGCTTCGGTTGCCCTCAGGTGGCCATGTCTGTGTCCCGCCCCTACCCTTTGCCTTTTGGTTGTATTGACCGCGACCGGGGATTGGCTGCACATCTGTTGCGTTGCCCCGGGCCGTGATCAAACCACCTGATTCTCGCCCGTGGTCCCGATCCCGTCACGTCTGTTCGGGGCTGTTATTCGCCCTGGGGCGTGATTGTTTGAATCGTCACCACCGGGAATTCACTGTGGTTGAGCGTGATCTCGTCACGTCTGAAATCACCCTGAGACAATGAGAGAGAAGGGAAGGAGTGGTTACACAAAGGAATCAACAGTAAAACCCCATCTCCCTTCCACGTACACATACACTTAGCAGCGCCATCTGGTGGCTCTATAGTCAATTACTGTTCTTAATACAGCAGGCACTTAACTTTAACTTATGGATGTTGGATATGCCAACACGTTAGGGGCTACTATAAGCAGGAGGGTAATCAATTGTTCCTTGTGACTGTTAAGAAGTAAGGGCTTAAATTGCTGAATGAAAGAATTAGGTTAAATGATCAGGAAGAGTTTTCTAACCAATGTGGTCAGGCAATAGAACAAATACCCTGGGAAGGTAATGGAGTCCCCATCATGAGATGCTTTTAAAAGTAGGTTAGATCACATTTCTTAAGGATGGTTAAGATATAGGTGAAGAGAATAGAGTACATGACAATGAATCTGTGGTGGTTCTTTCTTTCTTTCTTTCTTTCTTTCTTTCTTTCTTTCTTTCTTTCTTTCTTTCTAACAAACGTATTGGACCATGGCATGGTAAGCTTAATGCATGCTTACAAACATATTGATCTCTTCTCCACTCAGTGGGTCTCATTCCTGTCCTGGTAATGTTGATACAAATCACACACAGGTACCCCAAAAGGAGATGATGAACACCTCTCTATGTAATCCTTTTTCTAAATTTAATTTTTGGTCTATTTTGTGTCTGTCATGGACGCTTTTTTTTTAATTTATTTTTTTTTTTTAAAAGTTTTTATTTTGATTTTATTTTCCATGTTTAACAAACATCAATAAACTTGCCACTGTCACTTCTTACAGTGTACATTTCTCTTACATACATATTGCTTGACAGTGATATTTCACTACTGATTAGGCACGGGAAAACCGGTAAATCCGGAATCCGATAATGCCGGTACCGGGCGTACCGGCATTATCGGATTCGACCCGGTAAATCTGGTCTGGTTACCGGATTCCGGGTACCGGATTTTTTTACATTGCAGCCATTTAAAAATGGCTGCAATGTAAAAGCCCCACCAAAAAAGTAAAAAAAAACAAACCCTCCCTGAGTCCAGGCTGCGCGGGTGGAAGGGGGGACACCCCCCACCCACCCTTCCCAGCCTGGATTATTGTTTAAAAAAAGAGCCCACCCCCCGCACCAGCGGCCGCGGCGTCCCCGCAACCACCAGTGAGTATAGACCCGATCCCTTGGGGGGGGTGTTCACCCCCCCAACCCCCCAGGGATCACCCCTAAAGTTGAGTGCTTACCTACCTTTGCGGAGCACCGGGTGCGGCGGCGGCGGG
>QEPC01008358.1:1030963-1105192 GCA_003113815.1 Sphenodon punctatus | reverse complement strand
GAAATGCAGGTTTCCTCTGCGTGACCTATTTTCCAGGTCTTCACATTTTTCTCTTAATAGCTCAGTTGTTTTTTTTAGCTCTGTGAGCTGCTGGTTAGCATTCAGGGCCTGATCTTCTACCGCCGAAATTCTCCCCTCTGCTACTTCAATCCGCATTGCTAAGCCCTCCAGCTTCCTGTTACCCTCATCAACCGAGGTTTTAATTTTTTTCATATCTGCCCTCAGCTCCTTTTTCATTTGCAATAGTAGTCTGTAAAGTGACTTGCCTTTCTCACTCCCTGCCTCTGAGTCAGATTAAACTGACCTCTGGTCAATTTCGCGCTCTTCCCCGGCCATGCTGGATTCGCTGAGCTGCCTGTCAGCTTCTCTGGGGCGCGCTGTGGAGTTCCGCCTGCAGAATCTCTCTAGAGCATTTTCTTGTGAGATTTTCTGCTTGTTCTTGTTCCTGCCAGCCATCTCTCCTTCACCTTGTGTTTTTGGGGTTCTTTTTTTTGCCAGACTGTTTGCGGGGAGCACTTTAACGAGCTCGGGGGACGGAGCTGCGGCGATCCCCAGCTACCCGCTTTCGCGCATGCGGGGATCTCCCCATGGACTCTTTTCAAATGGGCCACTGTGCATGGGGTGGGATGGGTGGTCAAAGCATGGGGTGCGTTCCCAGGCACCCCACCCATCTCCACACATGAAGCATCCACCATTGGTGCCCATTGCTCCATGCGTGGGTGATAGGTGGAGCGCGCGAGCACACCCCCACCCACTGGTCACAGCATTCCCATGGATGCCTCCCCATTCCCCCGCACACACTTGCTGTGGCGATCACATAGACACCCCACCCCTCTCGCGCACGTGTGCAAGGGCGGGGGGGGGGCGTCCGTGCGAAAAAGCCCATGGTGTGACTAGGTTTTTGCATTTTTAAATATTGCTAAAAATGGTAATTTGGAGAAATATGAGGTATTGCTTGGCCTTTCTTCTGGTTGATAAGAAGAAAAAAAATATTTTTTTCCAATGTATAATATCAAACTGTCTATGTGGAGGTGGAAAATTTTAAATGGTTGTCTGACAAGATGAGTTTCTACAAGTGGAGTGGAGGGTCATACTCTTGGCTTTTTAACAATGGTTCCTGTTGGCAGAATGATGGTTGATAATTCTTTTTCCTGCAGTTGCAGTGCAAATCACAGAAGGTGGGATTCTCTACCCTGTAATTGGAAGAGATTTAAGTCATAGCATCATGAACTGAAATAGGTTTTTAAGTAAGATACTCGAGAGAGAAATTTAAAGGACATTACGTTAGAAGTGGTAAAATTATATTTAAAAAAGAAACATAGAGGTACATTTTTTTAAAACTAGGTATTTTTCTACCATGCATTTGATGGATTATTTTGTTTGTTTTTTCCATCCTTAGCCTCAGGGGAACAGTACAGTGACACTATTTGCTTTTATTACATCTGCTGTTGGAAAAGTATGATGAAAATAACTAAGGGATACAGGCTGTGATCCACAAATCACGAACTCTGCGCTTCAGTGGGGCTACTCTTGAGTAAGTGGTTTGTGGATCATGCCCACAGTTTCCTTTTCAAACTCTGTACTGTGGAACTTTGACAAAGTCTGCTTATGAATGTAAAAAGGTGTAAAAGCAGAAAACAAGAACGTACACCCATTATAGACATGCTGCGCTAAAGCCTCCTCCCAATAACAAACACTGTTGTAAACTCAGACCATTCTCTCTCTTTCCATTGCTTTGGAAAAGACACAGGACAAAAAAAAGATAATCGTACATTTGTTTCAAGTTTAGTTTATACAGTTACATAAATCACAAGCAAAACATATACAAACTTCCTGTTTTTTTCTACAAAAATGTTCATGCCCAAAAGAAATTCAGTTTCCAAAAAGTCTGTCCTGAAATGTCGAATTATTGTCTACTGTGGATCGCTCTCTGGCAAACAAAGTTTTAATATAGAACACACTTGAACTAAAAAAAATAACAACTTGAGATTTATGTTGTTTACTTTTCTTTAAATCGTTATACAGCAATTAAAGCTAAGCAATGACTAGTGTAGTAAGTAGAAAACTATATTTCATATCCTCTCAGTGAACTAATTAAAAATTTATACCATTTTATAATACAGTATAAGCTGATGCAGAGTTGCAAGGAATTGGCAGTATGATAATCTTAGTACAAAGCATCTGTGTTTACAAAGCAATTTTTTTCATTATATTAGCAATTAGACTTGACTCGGATTTATGTAGATCAAAAGTATTATTTGCTAGTCATTCAATATTTAAAACTATGACAGTATGCAATAACTGACTTCACTGGTGAATTTTAAAGATATTGAGGCATGATAATTTATAAATTAATAACTACTTTTGAATAAGAAAATTGTCTAGGAAAAATATATAGACACCCCACTTTATGACTAATAGAAGGACTATATATCACTCTCACCAACAGCTGCTACTACAAGTTTAACAAGGCTTGTTTTAAAACATCAAAATGTTGAAAAATTCTCCCATATCTGACATTCTTCGTATTGGTGGGAACTATTTCCCCCATTCTCAGTTTAAAGATCATAATGTCATATATCCAGAATGCAAAGAAAGTTCCCTGCTTCTTGTCGGCGCATCCGAAATGAAACAAGGACAACCATGATGGGATTAAAAGGCCGCACTCTTTATTCAAATTGGAATTAGGCATGGTGGGGGTAATTGCCCACAGGCAATTCAGGTCCAGTGCAAACTTCTATACTTGGGTACGTAACAAACTCAACAAAGGGGAGGCTTGGATGTACCCTCCATAACCCCCCTTTAACTACTTAACACAAATGTCTCCCCTCTGGCATTGACTAACGGCCGCCTCCAGCGGGGATAAAGTCCTTCCGGACCCGAGCCAAGGATTTAAGTTACCGCCAGCTTGGGGACCGCTCATATCCCTTCCCGCCTTTGCCAGTAACTCACCTTGGGAGGTTAACCCTGTTGCTGGCCGCACCCAGCCTATGCCCCAGGTGTTCCCCCCGCATCTCTTAGGGAGATGCCTCTTTTACTACTTATTCTTACCAACGTATTACAGCACTGGACCCCTGCAAGAGTGCGACAAAGTCCAACAAATAACTACTACCTTCCCTCAATCCTGACTACCTGGGATTGATCAGCCACAATAATGAAACACTACGAGGAAGGCGAAAAATGAGAAAACTATTTGACCAATTATGTTTTCCCTAAACAATTCCTTCCTGGCCCCTACTAAGGCAACCGGTTAAAACCTGTAGTATCTCTGGGAGGGAGGGTTGGGGGCTTGTCACTCGCTGCGGCGCTGAGAATGGTGCCGAGCAAGACTGCGGGTAGGAAGGCACCCCGCAAGGGCCGGGCCTCCACGCTCGCCCCTCATTGGCTGGCCCTGTTGCCGGGAAGACCACGCTCATGCCACCAAGAGATCCTCGCCGTGGACCGGGCTGCATGGACCGGCACTCCCCTTCCAGCGGCCCTGCAAGCGCCCGGGAGGGGGAAGAATGCAGTCTGCTCACCTCATCCCTTGCTCCATTTCCTCATGGAGCTCAACAAAATCCCCTGGTGGCCGCCTAGTAAGGCGGGCCAAGGGATCTTGTATAATTCAGGTAAATATTGTCTTGCAGCCTGATAATGGTGTGTAGTTTAAGATTGGTGCCTTACTAAGATAATTGTTCTTGGACTAAATTTATGTTGTATGCTACTTCCATGTTCCCCTGCCCTGGGGGTGAAAGGCTGCCCATTCCATCTTCTGTATCAGAGCCCATCCTTGCCTAGTTATGCCTCTCACTGGGGTATTTGCCCCATTAAATAAAGCCTTTGAAACTAGTTTGTATCCCTGCATCCACATTACTTATTCACCCCCCTACCACTGCTAGATCATTGAGTACTTCACTATAATGTTTTGTGGTTTCTTTTTTTCCATATGGTTGCATTTTATTGCTCATGAACATAAGTGACTCATAGTGCCTTCAAAGAGCCAAACGTGATTTCACGTGTAGTGCTGCCAGTGCTCTGACCTGCAACACCCCTGGCATTTCATTCTTTGGCCTGTCGACTTGTGCAAAGGGTGCCAATCATTCTGAATGGTGCCAAATCATATTGTGCTTTTGTTGTGTGAAAAAGTATCTGTTAAGCACTGAGTTTGTAAATACCAAACTTGTTTCATTTTTAGTCACAAACAAAATCATGGTTCTGGAGCTGAAAATCTAATTCAGCAACTTTTGGCTTGAAGCTAATAAGCTAACTCTGTTCCAAAACTGTTTTCCCTAGACAAGTAAGGAAAGATGCATCTTTATCTGCATTATATTTACTAGAGTAGTTACTGAATTTGAAAAGTCAAAATGGATTGAGGAAGCAGCAGGTACTACAGTAATCCGAAGACCTGAGGAAGAAGCAGCACTCAAAATAGTTTGGTGATTGGGAAGGGAAACACCATAGTGTGATGGGAACTCGAAAAACTTTATGACTATGGGAAAAGGCAAGTTGGAGGATTTTAGAGAGGAGTACTGAATGTAGTAAATAAGAAGAGTCTATCTTGAAAGGCTGGAGAGTAGGACTGAAATGAGAATCAAATTGGTTCTTGTGGCAATATCATGAAAATCGAGAATTGCTGCTGAGATTCTGCATCTTTCTTGGATCTGTGTCGAGAACTTGAACAAGACTCAATTTGCCAGTTATCGGTTTACCATTTACCGGTGTAACCGGTTATCGTGTTTATCGATTTATTGTGTTGGTTTATCGTTTATCAGCTTATAGTGTTTACTGGCTACTGCAATGTATTGTTTATCATATTCTATTCTCTGGTTTGATTATCGCTAGTTACCATTTAGTGTTTTACCATTTACCATGTTTACTAGGGGTGGGAAGTTCAGATCATTCGTATCCGATACTGCCGGTATTTTGGTGTACCAGCAGTATCGGATTATTCTGGTATTTGGGGGATACCGGTACCGGATCTTTTTACATTGTGGCCATTGAAATGAATGGCCACAATGTAAAAAAACAAAAAAAAACACCAAACACTTTCCCTCCCCAGTCCAGGCTGCGCGGGTGGAAGGGGGGACACCCCCCCTACCCTGCCCAGCCTGGTTTTTTTTTTAAAAAAATTTTCCCCCGAAGTCCCTGCTAGTGCGGGGTCCGGGCCGCCGCTGGCGACCCAGAGCCCACACCAGCAGGTAGGTGTACTGGTACTAGGGTGATCCCTGGGGTAGGGAGTGGTTTAACACACACCCCACCCCAGGGATCACCCTACTTCCCCACCCAGGGATCGCCTACTTTTGGTGCTTCAGGCGGCAGCGGAGACGGCGGCCTGACTGCTTCAGTGCTGGCTGTGGCTGCCAGCTTCTGCGCTTTCTAGGCCTTCCAGGGAAACCCAGAAGTTCCCCAGAAGGTCTAGAAAGCGTTGAAGCCAGCAGTCACAGCCAGCGCTGAAGCCGCCCGGAGCACCGCCGCTTGGAGCACCAAAGCTAGGCGATCCCTGGGTGGGGAGGTAGGGTGATCCCTGGGGTGGGGTGGGTGTTAAACCACCCCCCACCACAGGGATCACCCTAGTACCTGCTGGTGCGGGCTCTGGGTCATCGGCGGTGGCCCGGAGCCCGCACTAGTAGGGACTTAGGGTAAAAATTTTTTTTAAAAAAAACATCCAGGCTGGGCAGGGTGGTTCGGGGGGTGCCCCCCCTTCCACTCGCACAGCCTGGGAGGGGGAGGTATTTATTTATTTTCCATTGATTTCAATGGGGACAGTTCCCCATTGAAATCAATGCAATAAATCCGGCACCGGTAATCCGGTTTTAATCCGGTAACCCGGTATTTTGCATACCGGTAACCGGTAAAACCTATAACCGGTATTTTGCCTGATGTCCCACCCCTATTATCAGTTATTGCTATTTACTGTCTGTCATTTATTGCAATTTATCATTGATCGTATTCCCCGGTTTGATTACTGCAAGTCACCATTTCCCCCCATGTTTTCCATACCGTTGCCTTGAGTTTCTGAGTGCCACTTTTATTGTGTTTACCATGGATCAGCAATATAATGGATTGGCAATATAACTCCCATGGGTTGTCATTCCACTGTACCTGCAGCTGTCATTCCAGTCCCAAGAACCATCATTAAAATACTGGGGACTTCATTCAACTCCCACCAGTTGTCATTCTGCTGTACCTGAAGCTGTCATTCCAGTCCCTAGAACCATCATTAATTAAAGTACTAGGGACATCATTCAACTCCCAGGGGGCTGTCATTCCACTGTACCTGAAGCTGTCATTCCAGTCCCTAGAAACATCATTAATTAAAGTACTAGAGACATCATTCAACTCCCAGGGGGCTGTCATTCCACTGTACCTGAAACTGTCAGTTCAGTCCCAAGAACCATCATCAAGGTTCTGGGGCTGCCATTCCACTCACAGGGGGCTGTCATTCCACTGCTGCATCCAGAAGCAGTCATTCCAGTCCCTAGAACCACAGACAGACTATATACACACACACACAAACTAGGGTTGCCACCTATGCCAGTTTTTAAGGGCCACTTATATTGCAGGGCATCCATTATCTTCCTTTACTGTCCAGTAAGGGATATTGGCATTCACAGAGCTCCATTATTTCCTATTGGTATTCATGTTGGGTATACATTTGTTTCTAATGGACAGTCCTTATCATTTTAATATGTCTCCATATATGCTCTGCTCTCTGGGTCCATGCAATGTGTGGGAGGGGTAGGATGACCAGATAGGCAAATTTCAATACCGGTTACAGGTCTGTATTGAACCAATGCAAAGGGGGCTGGACTCAATGACCATCATGATAACTTTCAACTCTGATTCTAATGCTAAATAATTTGTGGTTTATTGTTGTTTTTAAATTAAGCTAATACTTGGTTTACCCTAAAACTTTGTTCCAGAGCTTCCTGTTCCTGGAGCTGGTCAGGACTTCTTTCTGGGAAAGAGTGAGAGTCTCAGATCTGCAGCCGAATTTATTCCCCCAAAGGATAAAGAGTATTCTGAGAGACTAAGAGGAGCAGTCCTCTCCCACTGAAGTTAAGAGGACATAATTGCACTAGATGTCCTGTTTCCCCCAAACCTTTGTTTTTCAGATCAAATCAGTATGCTCACAGACAGTGGGTGGGGTTGCAGGGTGTTTCCTGCTTTGTGTGTCTTACTCTTAAGCCCTGATGCACTCCTGTTTTACTCTAGCTGCTGTTGAAGGTAGAAATGAGTCAAATGAGCCTTTGAAATGCTCTTTGCAGTCTTGGGCATTTTGGGGTCTCCAGAGACTCCCTGTAGTTGATGCCTATGAATGTGGGGGGGGGGGGCTACAGCCCTTACCCCTCCCCTCCAGAGTCCGCTTCTGATATTATTAACAATTAACATTTTAGTTATAAAATTCTTCTTCTTCTTTCTTTCTTCTTAAATGCAGAAAAGGTAAAATTATTTTTTTTAATGTTTGGAAAGCATTAAAGGGGAATCTAGAGATATAAAACTAAGAAGACAAGCCATGATGAGTCAACTCATGTGAATGGCATGGTGGAGCTTGGGTGTGTCTCTGGAAAAGGGTCTTTTTTTTCAAATTCCTTTTCCCCTTTAAGAAAGAAAAAAAATATATAGTGATGGAGACAAAGACATGTCTTCTTTTGGAAATTAAGAAGTATAAACTTGATGGGGGGTAAAACACAAAAAAAGAAGCCTGCAGGAATTAAATCAATTGTAAAGGTCACAAATCCAACATGTTCTTTTCCATGGTGGCTGTTTGCAAAGCAGCACCATTAATGGGGCATCTGGAGATGCGTGAAGAAAGAAACGAAGAAGGCAAGCCATTATGATGATTAGTCACATGGGAATGGCTTGGCAATCCAAGAATATCACTTTAAGATAGTTATCCTCCTATTAATTTAATATACTTCATAGTTTAGAAGGCAAATTTTTTCTCTGATCTTGCATACCCCACCATTTGGATACATTTCCCCCCCAAAAGCCTTGGTGGAGCTGGGGTGGGTCTCTGGAAAAGGGTCAGTTTCCCACTTAACTTTCCCCTTTAAGAAAGAAAACACAAAGCCATATCTTCTTTTGTAAATTAAATAAACGAAATAAATTTCAAAGCCACAAATGCAGCATGCAAGATGTTTTGGTTTCATTTGGAGATTAAATGATACAAAAAAGGCAAACAAAAAAAGCGGGGGGGGGGTACCCACTGCTTCATATATTTTTTTCATTTTTGTATTGTTAAAAATAGCAAACAAGACATTATAAATTGTAAAAATACGTTACTCAATGACAAGCTTGAAAATTCACTTCCCCCCCCCCCCCCCCCTCGGACGGCTCCTCACACCCGTTTCGTGTTGGTCAGGGGGAAGGGTTTTGCCGCTCACCCCCCCCTTCGAAAAAGACAAGCAGCCTCTTGCTGCTTTGGGCAGGCTGCAAACAAAGCAGCACGAGGAAAGAAAGGTTTGGTTGGAATGGGGCTTGGGCCCCATGGCCGGTGCAGCAGGCACACCACCCTTGCCTGGGGGCAGAATATGGAGTTCACGCTCCTTCCCCCTCGGGGATTGGGGGGCGGCAGGCTGCACAGGTATGGTCTATGGGGCGGGAGATGTGGCTCCCCATAGTGCCATGTGATGGATGGAGTGATGGAGTCTTCTCCACTAGTGGGTGGGTATGCTGACATGTCAGTGCCTATGGAAGCGCATTTGATGCAGGTCACGAGGGAAAAGATATGGAGGGGGGAATATGTATATTTGTTCTCCCTTCTGTTTACAGACCCCGTTCCCGATCGCAATGCAAAGCAGGCGGGAAAGGATAAGGAAGGATTTAAAAGACCAAAGGCTGATCGTAATTGGTCCAGTTGGTCAGCAGCATACTCAATATGGTTGGGAGTTATGCTGCAAATGTTCCCGCTGTGAGCCGCTGAGCTAGTCAAGTACCAGTACATAATGCGGCGTGCTTTTGACACTGGTCATCCGGGCGCATGGCTTTATTACAATGAAGCCTTTAGGAAGCGTGCAGCTATAACTACTGGGTTGAAATGGGATCGGTATGCACCCGAACTTTGGTTGGAATGCATGAATAGTGCATCCAGTGCTCCTAGGGCCAATAGCGGGCATGCGTTTAATAAAGGGAGGAGTGGCACCAGTCAATGATCCCTTTCGTGCCGAGGGGTGCCGAGCAGTGGCAACGACTCCAACCTGCTGGGAATTCAACGATGGTGGGAGTTGTACGTGTTCCCCATGTCAATTTCGGCATGTGTGCTCCCACTGTGCTGGCAACCACTCCGCAGTTCATTGCGGCCAGGTCCAGCAAGCGAGTAATGGGGAAGCAGCCCGGTCGCCCCTCACAAGGTTTCAGTGTAGGATTTAGAATACCGGTGGGTGAATTGAAAGTAAGGCAGTGGGTAAACAACTTGAAATACATGGCGGGGATGGAGGTACTCATGAGGGATAAGATCTAAAAAGAAATTAAGGAAGGGCGAGTTGCTGGCCCATTTTCAGTCCTCCCAATGGGGAACTTGCATGTTTCCCCCCATTGGAATTGTACCGAAAAAGGCCCCAGGTGACTATCACACCCAAGGGGGGGGGATCGGTCAATGACGCTATACCGGGGGAGCTTTTCTCAGTGCAGTATGCGTCATTTGATTCAGCTGTAAAGCTCGCCAAAGGTTGTGGGGAATCGGCATTGCTGGTGAAGTGTGACATAAAATCTGCATTTCGACTGTTGCCTGTTCACCCGGATGATTTCCACCTACTGGGTTTCCAGTTTCAGGGGGAGTTTTACTTTGATAAGACTATGCCAATGGAGTTCTCGATATTGTGCGCCGCCTTTGAGAAGTTTAGCTCCTTAGTCAACTGGTTGGTTAAGCAGCGAGCCCAGTCGTGCAATCTCATTCATTACGTGGATAATGTTTTGTTTTGGGGCAAAGCGGCACCGATGAGTGTGGGTATCTGTTGCGAACATTCTAAGCTTTGGTGCAGGAGCTTGTGGTTCCTCTCGTTCCGGAGAAGATTGTCAGTCCTACTACGATCTTGTCTTTTTGGGGTTTTGGGATGGACACAGTGCAAGATAAGTCTCACTTGCCCGGGGACAAATTGGTGGCTTTTCAGGAATCTTTGGAGGTGACTGTGGTGGCCAGTAAGGTCACCGTTAGGCAGCTACAGTCTCTACTGGGATCGCTCAGTTTTGCTTGTAGAGTAGTGACACCCGGGAGCGCTTTTATCTCCTGACTTTATGCCAAGGTTTTGAGTGATTTGCCCCCTTACTATCATGTCAGGGTGACTAAAGAGATGAGGGATGATTGCAGGACATGGCTCCATTTTTTGGTTAACTTTAACGGAGTAAGTTTCTGGAGGGGTGATCTCCTTTTAGAGGTGGAGCTGCAGGTGCAATCAGATACCGCTGGGGCAGTGGGTTTTGGAGTTTATTTCAGAGGACAATGGTGTGTGGCACCATGGCCCACTGAGTGGATGGCGGAGAGTGTAACCAGGGATTTGACATTCTTGGAGTTTTTCCTTATTGTGTTGGTGGTACAATTGTGGGTGCCTGAGTTTGCGAATAGGACGGTTGTTTTCTGGTGTGACAACCAAGCGGTTGTTCATGTCATAAATTCCACATCCTCAAAATCCACGAGGGTCATGCAGCTGGTCAGGAAATTCGCATTGCAATGCTTAACATTTAACATCATGTTTACATCAAAGATATCCCTGGCGTTAACAATGGTGTAGCCGATGCATGCTCTCATCTCCAGATGGACAAGTTCCACCAGTTGGCACCAGAGGCAGCCGTTGAGCCAGAAGCATTGTTGCCAGATGCATGGATCCTTGGGTGATAGAGCTATTCCAAATGGTGCAAGGATCGCTAGCGAGGTCTACATGCATGGCCTATGGGAGGGCGTTTAAAGACTTCCAAGTAGTTAGGTCTAGTAATGATTGGCCCACAAGCTTTCCCATACCTGAGCACCATGCCATCAAGTTTGCTATCACCCTTAGGTGGTGGGGTTTGGCCCTGGGCACCATTGCCAGTAAGGCATCAGCTTTCTTTAGCAAGTTAGTGGGCTATTCCTCCCCGAATAGTGTTTTTTTAATACGCAGATTGTTGGAGAGCTGGTCCAGGGGTAGAGGTCCGGTCCATGCAGGGTCGGCCCCAGGCGTGTGCCACACGTGCGGCCGCATATGGCCCTGCAGCCAAATGGGGCCCCGCACTTGCCTGACTGGGCAGCAGGCTGGAGCCAGTTTCTCCCCCAATAAGTTGTTCTGCCTCCCCTCCCTGGCTCCAGACCCCATTCCTCACCTGCCTCTCCCTCCTAGTAGCACAGCAGCAGCAGATCGGACTGGGAGATAACGTTGTTTGTTTACAAACAGCTCCTCCTCATGTGCTGATCAGAAGGTTGCTACCTTGTAAAGAAGGTTCTTCGAGATGGCTCCCAACATTCTCACAACTGGGTTATGCATGCTCACTCTATTCAAATAATAGACCACATGATGATCTCGAGCTCCTCTAGTATAAAAATCACTCTCCCACTCAGAGTGACAGTTACTTCCAACCCTTTATAGAAATATAAGAAAAGAATTCCATGCGGGGCTAGAAGGGTGGGTGTTGTAAGAATGTTGAGAGCCATCTCAAAGAACCTTGTTTACAAGGTAGCAACCTTCTTTTTCGAGTGGCTCCTCACATGCTATTTTTACATGGCTCTGCAGAGTGGGGAGTCTGTGGGTGCACCAATACATGGGTGGGGCATGCACACGGCTGCACACGCATCCACACTCACCCACCACTCATCTACACCCACATAGTAACCACCGTTTCCCCTGCTTGTTCCTTGCGTGGGGACGAGGGGGGGTGTGAGAGGGAATGCGTGTTAGGCGGGTGCACACGTATCCCCACTCACCATGGGCTCATGCACCGCGTCATTCACACGGGGCTCCCCCACCCATGAACACACAGAAATCTGCGTGTTCATGGCTGGGAGAGGCCCGTGTAAAAAGGGCCACATTCTCACAACTGTCTTACTTATACTATCTTAGGTAGGAATTTAGGATGTAAAGCAATATCTATTCTGTCTTGGAAAATATATTTGCAAATATGGTTCTGAGATTATTATGGTTGCTATTTCACTAACTCTTCTTAACGAAGTTATTACCAACAGGAATACTGTCTTTAAACCCGCACCCCATAACCAGTTCATTTGCGCCCCCCCCTATAATCAATTCACGCAGCCCCGAGGGCACAAATTAAAAGGTTATGTGTGGGGGCAGCATGAATTGATTATATGGGGGCAGGGGCGCAAATGAACTGCTTATGGGGTGGGGGCAGCATGAACTGATTATGGGGGCACAACTGAACTGGTTATATGTCTCGTTTCATGGCATAATGCACTTAATAAACTAGCTGCATTTTGGGTGTCTGGTGTGTTTTATAGCAGCACCTCTGGACCGGTCGCACTGCATGCGTGCACAAGGCACAGGTGGCACCGGCAGCAAGAAGCAACAGGCCCTGGAGGCCTGACTGGCTAAGCTCCGCCCGCCCCCCCCCACAGTAAGGCAGTGGACACAGTCAGTCCCTCTGTGCCTGCCTCACTGCCCGCCTGGCTGCCCCTGCACTCCTGGGGAGTGGTGGTAGATGCTCAAATGGGGAGGGTGGGGGGGAAGCATTGAGAGGCTGTGCTTCTCCATGGTTGATTGTAGTGGTGGAGAATGGGAATTCTTCCTGTCCAGACGGAGAAAGTTTTATGCAAATTTATATATTTGCCTAATTAGGTAGGGCCTAATTATGCAAATTAGGCCCCACACCAAGACTTCGCACATGACCTCACAAACCCTGGGTCCGGCCCTGGGTCTGTGATGCTCAGCTGCCCATATCAGCATCCTTCATTGGCAGCTTGGATGACACACTAGCCCTGGTTTGTTTTAACCAGGATGAAGCATGTCTGTTTGGTGTTTCGTTTAAGCTGGCTTTCTATGGTGCATTTAGGGTGAGCGAGCTGGTGACTAAATCTCAGAGGTCCTCGCCTGATAGGGTAGTTAGAGCACAGGATGTTCAAGTTCAGGATGAAGTAATTTGGATTAATCTTCATTACTCCAAGATTGACCAGAGGGGTAAAGGCCAACTTATTACCCTCGGTAAGGCGGGGTCCCCATCTCTTTGTCATGTCACAGCTATCCACAGGTACCTGCAGGTATGACCAGGCATCTCGGGGCAATTTTTAATACACGCCGACGGCTCCTTGCTCACCAGGCATCAGTTTACGGCGGTGATGCATAGGTGCCTTGGCTAGAACTGCTTGCCAGGCCACAGATACGGGTCACACTCATTTAGAATTGGAGCAGTCAGTTTAGCTGCAGCTGAGGGTTTCCACGAGTCTCGTATTCGGAACATTGGTAGATGGCAGTCCACCACCTTCCGTTCATATGTCCGGTCATTACAGCAGTAGGGTGGTTAGTTATTTGTTCTTATGGTGTTGTGTTTTTTGTTACAGGATGGAATGTTCCCAGAATATGGAGGAGGGTGTGGATTGTGGGTCAAAGCATTGTGCATTGGGCCGCCAGATCAGCAAGCAGATCACATTGGGGCACCCAGCTTGGGCTGGGTGCAAGGGCGGAAATAGTGTGGCGAGCCAGGAGTGGCATGCGTTGGGAGCAGATCATGCCCCTCATACATAGAATGACTGGGGGCCAACATCCACAGTTTATTGTGGTTCACCTGGGGGAGAATAATCTACCCCAAACCCCAGGGTTGCAGTTAGTTATGCAGGTTAAGTGGGATTGGGTGGAGGCACAACGGATTTTGCCGCACACAAGGTTTGTCTGGACCCACATGTTAGAAAGGTTTAGATGACATGAGGCAGTCTCACCAGGGAAGGTTGATAGGGTTAGAAAGAAAATTAACAAGGAGGTAGGTAAGCTGGTGTTGGCAGGGAGTGGTGACTGTATCATGCATAAAGAGATTCATTTTTCTAGGTCCGAGCTTTATTGGGATGACGGAGTGCACCTGTCCGATGTTGGGGTCCACATGTACCTGGGGGTATTGAAAGAGAAATTAGTAGAGCTGTTGGGTCAGAGGGAGGATGGTGGGAGTGAAACCAGCCAAGCATAGGCTGGTGGTTTGCTGTGGCAGGGGTCCAGGTAGTTGGTTTAATAGTTGTTAGTGGTATGAAGGAAGATGTCTCCTTAAGAGGCGGGGCCAGAGTCAACCAAGAGCAGGGGCGGCCAGGTTCGGCGCAAGGCCCAGGATGTGGGGAGAAGCAACTCAGCCAAGGACAAGGGTTGTCTGGGCTGGCAGGGCCCTTGCCTTCCAGCCTGCTTCAGGTTGCTACAAGGCGAGAGCCTTATCAACCAGCTGAGTGACTGGGGTGAGAGCAACCTAGGACAGATAAAAGTTAAGGTGGTACCGAGGGACATTGGGCCGCCCTTTATTAATGGTTGGTAAGTTTAAACCTGGACCAGGAGTGTGGAACTCTCTCTGACCTTAATGCTGATTTGAATAAAGAGTGCGGCCTTTACATTCCATTTCATGTGTGCTTGTCTTCTTTGGGGTGCGGGGGCAAACTGGAAAAATCACAGAGCCAGAAATATTGTAGATCAGCAGAACAGGATTTTATAAAGAAAATTAAGTTTCAAGAGCTGATAAAGTAAGTTTTTTAAAATTACTAATAATTTAATCATATCATGTAGGATCAAAAGTACATACTTAGCATGAGCACGTCTCTTGAAGAAAGGAGGACTATCATCATCATTCACCACCACCCCCATCATCCACCATCAATTTGTATCCCCGACTCGAGGTGGCTTACATCCATACACAAAAAATACAATATCTAGGTTTTTTATCCCCCACAAGGGAAAACCTAGAAACAACAATATAATATGACAACAATATTTGGGTTAATCCCACATAGGGGAACCCCACATCATACAAAAAAAGAGAAAAACCAACCCACCATTTTACAGCAACACAAGAAAAGAATACATCATATTCAACCCAATCTACCTCCCACCGGTATCCGCTACTAATGTTCTCGACCCTGCTCTCACCAGGGATCCCCTACAACCACTCCCCCTGCTGCCACCAGGGGGCATCCTCCTTCTCAACCCCCCTCTCACCGGGGAGAGACGAAGGCCCTTGCATCAGTCTATACCTGTAAAGATTCAAATTCCCTAATTCCACTGTCAGCCCCTCCAGCCCCACCTCCCGACCCAACCGAAGGGCACGACCAAATGGAAGACTCCTTTGATTATGCTCCTTCGAGCCGTGCCCCCGATATGTGCCTCCGGCCGCCCCCGATGCTGTGAGGAGTGGCCTGGAAGAAAGCCTCCCCAAACCCTGCCCCCTGAGGGTGGGAGGGAGAGCTGTGTCATGGCTCCTGGCTGGCCAGATGGTAATGCCCCACACCCAGTGTGAGTCTTTCTCCTCAGGTGTCATCAAGAGGGGGGTGGAGGTCTCAGTTTCTCGAGTGGCTGCTCCGTCGCCTATGGAAGTCCCTACCGGTTGCCGCGCTCTCTCCGTGTGGCCGCCCCCAATGTTATGGGGAGTGGCCCAGTAGAAAGTCTCCCCAAACCCCGCCCCTGCGAGGGTGGGAGGGGAGGGAGAGCCGTGCCATGATCCCTGGCTGGCCAGATGGTAATGCCCCTTCCCCAGTACCAGTCTTTCTCCTCAGGTGTCATCAGGAGGGTGTGTGTGATCATGGACTTGTTTTTTGCCAAGTTGCCAACCAATTAGAAATATCCCCTTATAGATATGTGGTCTTTGCAGTGCTGTTTTGCTAAACAAGAACTGATAACCATGGTAAGCGACAATAATGCAGTAACGATAACTGTGTAAATGATAATAAGAACTGATAATAAAATGATAAACAATACTGATAATGATAAACAAAGATAATAAGAACCGATAACAATAAATAATAAACAATAACAATAATGATAAATGATGATAATAAGAACTCATAATAACAATAGCAATAGCGATAACTTAGTGCAAATGGTACCTCAGAACACGGTAACCGGGAACTAGGTAAACAGTAACTCGGTAACTGACAATCCAGTAAACAACAACCCGGTAAACGGTTACTCGGTAACCGGCAATCCGTTAAATGACAATCCAGTAAACAGTAAATGGTAATTTGTGAAAAGTTTATCAACTGAGAATTGTCAAGAGATGGTAGTATTCTTGGTTATCGTTTCTCATTTCAAATGAGATGAGAATCGTGATTTTCTGTAATAACCGAGAAAAAGCTGAAATTGAGTTTTAGCCCTACTGGGGAGTCAAGGTAAAACATGAGAGTGAACGGTAAAATACAGAATAAGACTAAAGAAAAAACAGCAGTGGAATAGAAGAGTATGGAATGATCTATATCACGGGTGGATGAACTGTAGCTTGGGATCTACACGTGGCTCTTGGGCAGATCAAGTGCAGTTCTTGGCCAGGGCCAGGCCCAATGATGCTGCCTTGGTCCTTTGTCTTAGTTCAATGCTCCTGAGTCTCAGCAGCAGAACTGCAGTTGCTCCTTAGAATTTCGGCAGCCAGGACTGTAGAGCATAAGCTGCATAGTCCAGTCACTCTTCAAAGGGGCATGTGCGTGTGTGCCTTGTGTCTATTGGATATATAAATATTTGTATAATATATATTATATATATAATTTATATAATATAATATTCATCCTTTCTTTCGGTGTTTATAAATGAGACAATAGCTCGCTTGAGTCCGTGTTCACTCCGTACAGTCCCCACTCACATTTTAGCGTGCAGACCTATTAGTTCAGCCCCCTGGATACATTTCATGCACTGCTGGTGTAGCAGCCACCAGCGGCGCCACTCAGTGCTTTACCTCTCCCCATCCCTGGCTCTTATGGAAAGCCAATGAAGACTTCTTCTCTGGCCATGACCCTCCTCTTTCCATCAGAAGCAGCACTCGTGTGCTCTCACAACTGAGAGGTGGCTGCAAGAGGAGAGAATGATCA
This sequence comes from Sphenodon punctatus, assembly GCA_003113815.1. Lineage (NCBI taxonomy): Eukaryota > Metazoa > Chordata > Lepidosauria > Sphenodontia > Sphenodontidae > Sphenodon > Sphenodon punctatus. The sequence continues at coordinate 1,088,253 of QEPC01008358.1, read as the reverse complement.
CACTCAGCTGAGAGGCGGCTGAAAAAGGAAAGCGAACAGGGGGTGCAGAAGGACTTTCTCCAGAGGATCTGCACCTGCACTTCTCCATTTGGTAAAGGAACTGAAAGCAGCGCAGGAACCACTAAGGATGGGCGAATGCGGTTCGGAAGTTCAGAGTTCGGACTGACCTTGACCAGTTCGGTTGACCGAACCAAACTTCCGAACTGAACCGAATTTCTGAACTCGGTTCTGTTCACCCATCCCTAGGAGCCACGTGGATCCTCCAGAGGAACCCTGTCCCTTGCTCCCCTTTGTTCCGTTCCCAAATGGAGAAGGAAGTGTGGGTGCAGATTCTCTGGAGAAGGTCGTTCCTGCACCCCCTGCCTCTCTCTCTCCTCACAGCCTCCTGTCTGCTGAGTGCAATCACTTTTTCTCCCCTAGCAGCTGCCTCTCAGCTGACAGTGTGCTAGGCGTGATTCTATAGTACTAGCAGACCTGGAAGCAAGTGAGGCATCATGCAGCCTAATTGAGACACAGCCATGTGGGCAAGCGTTAGCACTTATTGGCTCACATGGTAGGCCCACGATGTCCCTAGACGACACCATAAATGGGAAGCAATTTGGGGCTGCGTAGGGGGTGTGGGATAACGTCTGGCCAACAACACTAACAGACAGGAAAGCAAACATCCACGTGGTGAGGACTAATGTGGGCTAGCGTCTATTTGTTTTCACTTGCTATTGAGGTATTTAATAGGCGGCTTTTAAATAATACATGACCGGTGATGACACAAATCCATGCATGTCTAAACCCCGTCCATGGCACTTTTCAAAGGTGCATTATTTCAAGCTGCAGGTGCACACCACTTGTCTAAAAGTGGCCTAATGCTAGTATTAATGCCATACTAGGAACTTGGCTACAGTTTTGTTCCCTAGAATCCCCATTCCCCACACGCCTTCTCCCTTAATGGGGCGGCCTCCGGGGGAGCGTGGTTTGTCCCATCCCTAAACAAGGGAGCAGACAAGCAGGGGTCTAAAGACCGTTGCTGCCGGCACCCAGTGGTGTGAAACTAGGTCTCATGATGCAGGATCTGGTGGGTGCCATCTTGTGGCACAGCTGGGACTTAGTCACTCCAAAAAAGCCAGCACGGCGGAACTGCCCACCCACTCTCCCTCATCACACTGTGGGTGTTAAACTAGTTGCCCTTCACTGGGGGGGGGGGGGGGGGGGGGGGGGGGGCGGGAAGGTATTTGCTGCTAGTCCCTGATTGGCGCAGGAGCCTGTCAGTGCACGATGATTACAATTCGTAAGAAAAGGAGAAGTAGGTTTTGCTTAGCTGTTGTTTCTCTGTCACACTTGCAGGGGTCCAGGGTCTTAATTAACAAGTTTCAGTAGAATTAGCTGTTGTTAAGTCATCTCCTTATGAAATGGGGCCACGGGCGGAGCTAGAGCAGGGGCAGCCAGCTTCCAACCCAGGCCCAGGAGGGAGCTATACATCTCAGGACAAGGGTGGTCCCGGGAGGGCTGCTGCCCCCCTCCTGCTTTGGTCACAACAGGTCCCATATCTTCCTGACCAGTCAGATGGCTAGAGTGAGAGTGACCTAGCAGCAGTAAGAAGTTCATTGGTACCTAGGGACATCAGGTCGCTCAAGTTAGTTGTTAGTTAGTTGTTACAAGTATAGTCTAGGCTGGGTCCAGACCCAGGAGCATGAATGCCCTGTCCCAAACTTTAACATTTTGTCAATAGAGATTGCAGCCTTTAAACCTCACAATTGTGTGCTTGTCTACTTCCGTGGTCCTGGGACAAACAAATAAGCAATATGTAGTTAAATCAATTCAGTGTGAATTTTCCTGATAATTCTGTAACTCCCCCCCCCCTTTTTTTTTTTTCCCCCCCCAGGCCAGGTTTGAAACACATTAGGAAGAAAGGCAGAGTGTGGATAAACTTTGGTTGGTGGTCTGCCCTTCATTAGTGATTAGTCCCCAATGTTGCCATTTCCTCACCCTTATTAAAGATAAGTTTACTTGAGGAAAAACTGGACCATAAAAGATGTCAGTGGAAACAAAAAGCAATAGTTAGCAATTAATAAATTTAAAAAAATTAATATACATAATGGGGATAAAGAATTGTGGCTTTCTATGCTTAATGGATTGGCCGTTAGTTAGAATTTACTATCATTCCATATTTAATTTTAAGAAAGAACGGCTTGAAGTTCAAGAATCAAAAGAGAGTTGTGGTAAATACCTTGTAAAGTTTCCCAGTGAACAAGAGGCACATTTGGTTTAGCTGAAGACTTCTGCCTGTCTTTCAATATAGACCATTGGATGGCACTAGAAAGGAAGTTAGTTGTTTTAAAAAACCAACCAAACAAAAAAGGCTTCAGAGACCCAAGTTGTTTGGGGTGCACCGTTACTTTTCTAAGCATACATGTATGAACTCCTTGCATAGCTGTTTTTTAATCCATAAACAAATTCTACTGTAGGGAAGCAACTGATTTAAGAAGCGTGTATACTATTTGTTTAGCATTTTTTCATACTGTATGAATTCTCATCATGAATTATTTATTTTATTTACTTATTTAAATTTCATACCTCACTCTTCCCCTAAGGCTCAGGGCAGCTTGCACTATAAAAACACAGGTACAAATCCTTCAAAAAATCCATCTCCACCCTAAAAAAACAAAACCTCACCCAACCCATAATCCTGCCTTTCAAATGCTTTGCCAGAAATAAAACCCGGTGTGGTGTAGCGAATAAGGTACTAGACCTGCAGTCAAAATACAGAAACAAAATAATTCCAAAATACATACTTTTGTGTGTATTTTCCCCATATGTATTTTGGGGTACTCAAAAACCAAAATGTTGGGTTTTCAGGTACTTGAACAGTATTCGAATAGTGGTTCAGGTACCTACAAATGTGGGTATTACCCTCAGGTACCAAAACAGGTACCTGTTTCAGGTCTACTCCCAAGTTACAGGGCCAACCGACCATTATCACTTCAGTCTTGTCTGTATTCAGCTTCAAATGACTCACCCTCATCGACTCCACAAAAGCAGCTAGGCACTAATTAAGTACCCAAAGTACAGGACCTGGGTCAGATGAAAAGAAGAGTAGAGCTAGGTGTCATCAACATACCGATAGCACCTCACTCCAACCCTCCGAATGATCTCACCCAGCAGTCTCAGATACATATTGACCAGGAGGGGGGGTCAAGACGGAATCATGTGGGACCCCACAGTGGAGGTCATGAGAGAAAGATGAGCAGTCTCCCATCACCATCCCCTGGGTTGTCACCAACAGGAATGAATGGAACCACTCTAAAAACAATCCATGCACCCCAGTCAGGTCCTGCAACTGTGTCATGAACAACTGTATCAAAGGTGGCTGAAAGTTCTAGCAAGATCAACAGTGTGCAATGTGGTTTCCTGTGTCAATTTCAGGTGTAGCTCATCGACCACAGCCCCAAGTGCAGTCTCCGTACTATACCCAGGATGAAAGCCAGACTAAAATGCATCCAGGAATAGAATGCCATAAAGATGAAACTGAAGCTGCTGAGCAACTACCTGTTCAATAACCTTCCCTAAAAAGGGGATTAGAGACAAGGTGATAGATTAAAAAAACAAACAAGGGCCAAACAAACACAGTTTGAAGTGTGTCCAACAACCTATCCTCCTGACGGGAGGTGTTGACAACTTCAGCCAGCAATGACCCAATGTCTTTTAGCTGGCATGACTAGGAGAATGTGCAATAAAATCCATACATTGTTTTAATGGTCATTTAAACTCACTGTTTTGCATCTTATTTCTTTCTGCTTTGACTTAACTGTTGTTCCATAGGAAATTCTGATTTTCAGCATTTTTTTTTGTCCTTAAATACAGAAGAACAAAATGTTGAAATTATCAAATGACAAATTTCTGGCAAAGAAATTCTCAATGTCGCTCTTGCTCATAGGTGTCCTTCCACACAAAGGTCTCACATTTTCAGTCCTCCTTATTTTGATTGAAAATTTCAGTGGGGATTTCCTTTCAGTTACAACGTTATGAGGAGTGATAATATTAATGTCAAGGCACATTGATGTCAAACCAGAATAAGAGAGAAGATTACTTTTAGTCTGCGATTTGAATGTAAAAGTTCCATTTGATAGTGCACAACCCATATTTTTAGATGTCCACTTTGACCCAATTTGTCTGACAAATTTTGTGAACCAAAAACAAGGAACATTATTTTGTCATTTAACAGTTACCACCCATACTGCTTCAGTAGTGTGATGGAAGAAGATGGTGGCTCTTTGGCGCTAAGAGCAGGGCCACAAACATCCCTGATTTGATCATTTTTTAATAGATACATTTTCCTATTTCTAATAGCAGGAGAATAGCCTTTTTAATTTTAAAAATAAAATAAAATAAAATAAAATGGGGAGAGACACAAACATGCAAATAAATTGGAGGTACGGAAATAACATACAGCAGTAACTAGATCGGAGTTTTTCTAATGAATTAGCCAGAAGGCATGAAATATTTAGTTTGTACAAATGAGTAAACAGGTAGTTAAAATAGATTTCCTATGTAGAAATTCAGGAAAAATCATCATGAAGCCAGAAGAGTATTTGATTTTTCCCTCTCCCTCGAAGCTGATGTGCTGACTGAAATCCAGTATCCAACATTACAGCAGCAATCTTCAGCAGAGTGGATAAATTTGTGATAAATTGTCCCTTGAGGTTTATAAAACATTTCTCCATAAAACAAGCCGCAATATGTTTCTCTACATTAGTCAGTTTCTGACATTCAGGCTGCTGAAGCTTCTAGGCCAGTATTGGTATATGCCATCCCAAAGCTGTAAACAACTCTTTGTTTATAACAGCAGCGCTCACACATCCATTTCAAGGTTTTACAGCAATAAAAGGCTGACTGCCTGCATAAACTGGAGTGGGCTGCAATGTTGTTATTTTGTTTATTGCTCTTTTACTGCAGTGGTCAAATCGTTCCTTTGAGACCAGACACTGGTACTCTGCCATCCGTACAGTCAGTGTTAGACAACTTGTGTCAACTGAACCACTGTGACAAATATTTATAATGAGCGTACTAATTAAATAAAATGCTGCTTCACTAAATTGTGGAGGAAATGTGGAAGATTAATAGCAAGTTAAAAATAACTTCTTGTCATTCTTCTAATGGATAATGATGTTAGCCTCTAGAGAGGCACTGGTTATATTAACACTTCCTCACTTCTGTAAACCACACAATCACTGCTATTATTATTTTATTATTAGTTTTGTTATGGTGGACAAAATAAATTAATACTTTGCTGTTAATAGAACTGGAGAATTTTTTTCCCCCTTTGAAGGAATGAATTTTAGGGTTGCAAGAAAACTCAAAAATTTTGTAATCTGAATTCTCCCCAATTCTGGATAAAAGCAAGTTCCTGGTTGCTGCCTTGGTAGTATCTAGTTTCCTTTTCTTTTATATGACTTCTTAAAAACAGGGCACAAATAAATTGCAAGTGCGAGCTTTTACAAATGGCTTTCATATAGTTACAAATGTATTTTTTTATTATTATTATTATTTTTTAAATGTACTTTTCCTGTATGGGAGAAAAAATAAAGCCCAGCAGTAGCATAAACTAAGAGGAGGTCTTCTTTGTGAATCTCAATATAGCGAAATGTGAAATATTTTTTAAAATTAGGATAAAATACAGAATTCCACCTTACATGTGTTAAATTCTGATCCTGAAGTTGGTAGAGAGGGAAGCAAAGTGGTTTGAATGATATCTTTTATTGCAACAAATGCTGTTGGTGGAATTAAGCAAGATTTCAGGCCACACAGTGCCCTTCTTCAGGCATGTAGCATAGCCAGTCAAAAATATATAAACTGAACAAATACAGGGCAGTAAATAGAGAGGCAGTAAAGGGTGGGGTTAGAGAAGACAAAGTGACTAGTTGGGAGGGGATGTTATTTGATAGGGAGAAGAGTGCCAGACATAAAAAAAAAAAAAAAGCAAAGGTATAAATACAGGGCTCTTAAAGATGTGTAGAAGTCAAATATAGTTGTGGAATAAAATCTTATCAGACTTCTCTACCATTAAGAGAATTCTGATAAGAAAGGATCTGGGAATGTAGAATCTACATATGACAGAGTGAGCGTGGCAGAGAGAGAGAGAGAGACAGAGTTAGGAATGATAATATAGAATATGAAAGAACTAGGTATATGAAAAGGCAGGATAAAGAGGGGTTAAATAAGGTGGCTGGGGGTGTGGGTGGCTAAATAGTGCCAGACATTAAAATCAGAGCTATATAGATGGAGCTGTTAAGGGAGAGGGACATGGGATTGGTCAAGGGGAAACAGAAATTGGTAGAATTCAAGTGGACTCTTGGGTTGTGTGAATCCAGTTTTAGGATTGGTCCCTTTATTTATGTTATCACATTCTAGAGACTGTTTCAGATCCCTAAAGGCTATTTCTAGGAGTTTAAATAATTCCAAAGACTCATAGCATTGGTGAAGCACAGTGTTTTGGTGCCATGGGGATGTCGTGGGTATCTTGAAAAAGGTTGTTGGCGTCAGTCAGATCCCAAACCTTTTCCTTCTTTCAGGTCAAAAGCCTATTTCAACGATATATCTTCAGTTTTAAAGAAAATGAGGTGAATCTGGAGGGTGGAATGCTTGCTGTCATTGTAATAGCTTCATTCGACAACTGAAAGTCAAGGCAGGCTTTTTCTCTCATGAAAGTTCAGGCATGTTGTAGCTAAAATATTGTACTTACGGGGATATCCCATCGCTCAATACTGGCATATTTTTCAAACATAGTGTTAAACTCAAAGAGACCTACTCCTTGCATTTTCAGGTAATAAGGCTGCATTATTATTTATTACCCTAGGGCTGCCTGTTTGACCTCCATAGTGCTGGACTGGTGTAAAGCATGAACTTTTGTTGGCTGTGTTAAAGGTCTTACTTTAATAAAAGCCTTATGGGAGAATAGCCAAGAGCTTAAAGTTGCCACAAAAATACTGTGGACTGAAGAGATTCCCTCCCCCCAAGCACAGCATCTTGAAAAAGTCATTTTAAAAAGCAGATAAAAAGGATGAGTAATCTCTTGGTAGATATTATAAAACTGAATCTCTCTTCAAGTATACTGAACTGAAAATTGGATGGGAATATAGAACGGCAATAGATAATATTAAATAATAATGTGCAAATATGCATATCACTTTACTTTGCAACTAAATTATTTGAGTAAATGTCCCCCCTCGCTCCTTGACATTCCATTGGGTATGCCTGCAAAAACTTACCTTGGTCTAGTTTGAATTTATGGGGGGAACACTGAGTTCACTTATTAGGGAAATGAGACCATGATAGAGGCAGTAGAAGGTAAAGCTCAATGTAATAAAATGCAATGCAGATTAGTGCATAGAGCAAAGCAACAGGGAAATCTTAAATGACTGATCAGAATGGTTCTGAGAATATAAATAAAATTAATGATGGTTTAGGTGTTGCTGGAAAGAAAGAGAAGTTTGGAAGGTTTTTCCTGCAAAAGACAGGAAAGAACAAAGACAGTTCTGAGAGAGAGAGAGAGAGGGAAATAGCTAAAGCACCACATGTGGACTAAGGAGTCTTGGATTCAAGTGCAGGCATACCCATAGGATTCACATATGATCTGGAGAGAACCATTCAGTCTTCTGTGCATCACGCTTGTTATGCATAAAATGGGGATGATAATGCTTTTTGCCCTTTATCGTGTCTAATTTCTTTGTAAGACAAAGTTTATGTGCAATTGGCCTCCTAGTACGAATGTAATGTGAATAAAAATGGTATGTTTTACATAAGGAGTAGGGAGCCTTTGAATATTCAAGCCAACCAGTCTCTTTCAGGGAAATATTCTGAATTGTTGCAAACTAATTACAGAATATGCTATCTGAACATCAGACGTATGGGAAGTCCTGTGATGTGCAACTTCCAAACAGAACTAAATCCAGACAAGTGCAGCCTGTTACTTAAAAGGGCCCCATATGCTGGATCACAGTGCTCCAATATGTGGGCGTCCATGAACAAGCATGAACTTACATGAGTGTGATGAGGACTTGAATAAAATTTGTGCCTATGCAGCCTCAAACATGGAGAGCCTCCAGCAATACAGGAGGAGGCCCTCAAAACATGGGGCCCATGAGTAAACTGCGTGTGCGCCAGGCCCCCATGTTGTTTTTGTTTTTTGTTTTCGTTATTTACAAAATTCATTTTTGTTATCGTTAATGACAATGTCATTTTCATTGATGTTGTCGTTGGTTTTGTTGTTATTTTTTGTATCATTTTAATATTATTTTTGTTATTGGTATCGATATCAGTATTGTTTTTGTTATCGGTATTGATATTAGTTGTTGATATCGTTATTGATATCTGTACCATTTCAAACAAAGATTTTATTTTTGGTATTATTGAGTCCTGTGCATAACTAATATTTATCTAAATCATACATTTGTGCTTCTGTTACCCTTCCTAACCTTATGTTTGATTCTATCACAGTGACTTTTATATTGCCTACCGCAATGGGGTCCTTACATCAAATGGGAAACCTGAGCAAAGTGGTTTTTAAAAAATGTATAAATAGTATACTGTATAGGGCTTTTCATCTATTGATCTTTAAACTTTTTTTTCGTTGAAACATATACATGCATAATACATGGGAGTGTGAGACATGGAATGACCTTCATTAAGTCACCCATGGCTTTTCCATTTGTGACTAATGCAACCCATCCACAGCTCACACAGATAAATCTGTATACCACAGCTTGCCATCATATATCCTCTACATACATTTTTTTTCAAAAATGCATACACATCTATAGGGTGAATGATTGTAAAGATATGCCTTTGCCAGGATTGCATGCTTCTCTCCGATGCTTTCTGTCTCTGATGTAAAGATTATAAGGTTGTCATTTGTATTAAAGGGTTAAAGTCTCCCTTGTTGTCAGGAGGATGAATGACTTCATTATGACTGCAGTGCATGACTGAGGAAAGGAAGGGCTGAAGTAGGAACAGTCAGGAGAGTTGCTGAGCTAGGAGGATAACTGCTGCTTGGGACAGCTGATTTGTCATTGATACCTAATATATCATGGCAAGCAGGAAATATGCATACTTTCTGGAGAATCCAGGCAGTGAAAGCAGGTGTTGATGAAGTGAGTCCTGCTATTAGTGTGCAATGGTAAATTGTATCTATTACTGAATGGTCCCTGAGAGGGGTAATAGCAGTTCAATTGCAATGCCCCTCTGAGTGAGAAACGGCTGGTAAATAAATTGTATACTATTCTGTGGGCTCCCTCACTATTAAATCCAGTAGGATCAACCCTATTTATTTTTTCTCCTCCTTAGCCCCAAAGAGTGATTTTGATTAAATGTGCTCATTAGACTTGATTAATTATTCATGGTATATGCATAGAACAGGTGTTTGGCATTAGGAGGGGCCTTTGAGGGGGAAAAAAAATGGATCCTCAACCAGTTATTCACAATTTAGATTTCATTTAGAGGGATAAATCCTTAAAAAAAAAAGTGGGGGGTGGAGAAAAGAAAATGGACACAGACTCTCGCGCTGCTGCTTGTGGAAGAAAAAGTTCCAATTTAATTCTTTTGTAGATCAATGCACTGCTGCTGTGTAGCACTTCAACAATTTATTCTTTTGTTGTATGTTCATTCTTTTGTTACTTTAAGCATTGGCTCTTATTATTTTTAACTGGGTCACTTCATTCTGTCTGTGGGGTGTGTGTGTGTGTGTGTGTGTGTGAATATTCTGAATTGAAAAATGCATGTAACCAGATTATTTCCAGCTCTGTGCCTATCTTGTCACTGACACCAGTCTAAAGTGGGTATTATTGGTATGGCTTGAATTTGATAACATTGTAGACACACTCCTTTTGCACTAGTCAATGACTAGAAAAAATAATAGCTGCTGGAAAACTAGGCCCATACTGCTTTTAGAAATTAATTGAATTTAAAGTGCTTTCATGATATTTCTGAATAACACTGTGATAGACTTTCCAGTTACTTTTCTATAACCTAGAATCTCTTTTGGCACTCTCAGTAATGTTAGTTGTAGGCTGGATTGTTTTAGGAATTGTTTTGTTTTCACAAATAGCAGGATAATTACAATAATTCTATCCTAAGGAAAACCTCACTCAATATGAGTAGAGTGGAACAGTCCTTTATTAATACTGAATAAAATTTTCCATTTTTTCATTTCTACTGCCAATTATGCAAAGGTGTAGACTCATCGGCTTTGCACATATAGCACACCAGACTACTTAAACTGGATCCATCCATTAAAATTGCATGGAAGTTACTTGGAATCTTCTCTTAACTTAGACTGGATCTGCTATTAAACCATTTGATTTTTTAAATTTATTAATATGTACCTTGTATCATTAATTTTCATAGTTGGCACCAGGAAGTTCATGACCAAATTACAAAAGCTGAAAATTTGCAGTGCATTACTTGAGTGAGTGGCAGTGCATTGTTTTTGTTTGATGCTACTATAAATGAAAAAAATGTTCTGCTCTTTCTCTTGCTTATCTCAAAAACAGCTAATAGTATCAAGGCTACTTGCCTTCTTACTAAAGTTGCTGAGGGCAGAAGTCACTACTTGGTATGGAGTCTACCTTAGTTTGAAGGTACTAATTAACTCCAGAGGGGCAGGGTCTAGGGTCCGCTGGTGCGGGACTGATGCTGTTAAATGTGAGGTCCGTAGTAAACAAAGCCCCGATAATTTATGATCTGATTATGGAGGAGGCAGCGGACCTCACCTGTATAACGGAGACCTGGTTGGATGATGATGCAGGACCAACGTTAGGTGCTCTCATTCCGGCCGGGTATGCCGTGCAGCATCAACCTCGTGCAGGGGGCCGGGGTGGTGGTGTGGCTATTATTTTCAGAGAGGAATGGCCAGTTAGGAGATACCCTGTTCAGGAGATTCCAGGAATAGAGGCCCTCCATGTGGTGTTTGATTTGGCTGGGGGTAACCTGGGGGTGCTGCTGGTGTACTGGGCCCCTTTCTGCCCGGCTACATCCCTCACCACTCTAGCAAAACTGGCCTCGGCGGTGGCACTGGGCTCCCCTAGGACCTTGGGCCTGGGGGACTTCAATGCCCATGCCGATGCCGGCCTTGCAGGAGTGGAGTGGGAGTTCATGGCTGCCATGGCAACCATGGACTTGCCCCAAATTGTCAACTGCCTGATCCACGTGGAGGGGCATACCCTTGACCTGGTCTTTGGTTCAGGCCTTGAGGCTGGTGATCCGTTAGTGGGGGATGTCAGGATGACACCATTGTCATGGACGGATCATTATCTCCTACAGGCCTGCCTCCCGGCACACCACCTCCAGAAGGGGATAGAACCAGTTAGGTTGGTCCGCCCTCGGAGGTTGATGGAACCGCAAAGGTTCCAGGACGCCCTGGGGGAGTTATCCCTAGACCCTGACAGCCACAGTGTCGATGAGCTGGTCTAGTTCTGGAACACCTTGATGGAGGTGGCTATCGACAGGGTGGCTCCGAAACATCCCCTGCCTCGGCTTCATCACTGCAGGGCCCCATGGTTTACCACGGGGCTTCGGGGTATGAAGCAGGTAGGTAGGAGACTAGAGTGATGCTGGCATCGGACTCGCTCTGAATCTGACTGCCTTCTCCATAGGGTCCATTTGAGGTCCTATGTTGAGGCTGCGAGGACAGCAAAGAAGGAATTCTTTGCTGTCTTCATAGCGTCTGCGAAGTCACGCCTGGCAAAGCTATTTCGGGTGGTTCAGGGGCTAGTTAGTCCAGCCTCCCTCCGCCTGGATGGGGACTTGTCCCAGGCCCGCTGTGAGCAATTTGTCACCTACTTCGCAGACAAAATTGCTCAGATCCAGAGCAACTCCGACACCGGATTGAAGGCAGTAAGTGAGGAGCGGGAGGTTGCGGAGGCCCCATCTGGTCCATCTTCTTGGGTTGAGTTTCAGGAAGTGACGCCAGCCGATGTGGCAGATGTCCTGGGGTCTGTTAGGACCACCAGTTGTCAACTTGATCTGTGCCTGTCCTGGTTGGTGAAAGCCTCCAGGGAGATGCTAGGGATGGTGCTGGTGAGGTTTATCAATGCATCCCTTCAGCAGGGTAGTTTGGCTCCCAGCCTTAAGCAAGCTGTGGTGCGTCCGCTGCTGATGAAGCCATCATTAGACATGGATGCGCTCGCCAGCTACTGCCCTGTCTCTAACCGTCCCTTTTTAGGAAACGTTATTGAATGGGCGGTGGCACTGCAGCTCCAGCGGCATCTTGATAACATGGGTTTCCTTGACCCTTTTTAATCTGGGTTCCACCCCGGCTCTGGTACTGAGATGGCGTTGGTAGCTTTGACCGATGATCTCCTCTGGGAGATGGAGGCAGGACGGTCGACACTTCTGGTCCTGCTAGATCTCTTGGCCACTTTTGATGCCGTGGACCATGGGCTGCTGTTGAGACAGCTGCGAGATCTGGGGGGTCTGTACAGAACTGTTCTTGGATGGTTCCGCTCATTCCTCTCAGACAGAAGCCAGACAGAGGTGGTGTTGGGAGCTGAAACATCATGCCCACGGGCCTTGACCTGTGGCATTCTTCAGGGTTCCATTCTGTCTCCACTGTTATTTAATGTGTATATGCAGCCCCTAGGGGAGATTGTGAGACGGTTCGGGGTGTGTTGTCACTAGTATGTTGATGACACATAGCTGTACCTCTCTTTTTCAATGGACCCAGGTCCTGCCATCTCGATACTTTCCCAGTGTTTGGAGGCCATGGCAGATTAGATGATGCAGAGCAGACAGAAGCTGAACCCAGATAAGACAGAGGTGATGGTAGTGGGGAGGGCGAAGGAGGTGCTAGCTCCTCCTATGGGGGGGGGTCTGCCCTCCGGTTGCCCAGCAGATATAGAGTCTGGGAGTGATTTTGGATGCAGACCTCAGCCTGGATCGGCAGGTGGAGACGGTGGCTAAAGCTGCCTTCCGCCAGCTGTATCTGGTGCGGAGGCTGCGCCCGTACATCTCCAGACCTGACCTGGCCACTTTCATCCATGCCTTCGTTAACTCGAGGCTTGACTACTGCAACGCGCTCTATGTGGGGCTTCCCTTGATATTGATTCGGAGGCTGCAGCTGGTGCAGAATGCGGTGGCCTGTCTCCTTACGGGGACGGGTCGCTGTGAGCACATTACACCAGTGCTCCGTTCTCTGAACTGGCTGCCTATAGCGTACCGAGCCAAGTTCAAGGTGCTAGTACTGGTATACAAAGCCCTATACGGTCTCGACCGCTCTTATCTCGGGGACCACGTTGCCTTCTGTGACTCAGGATGGACCCTCTGATCCACTGGGGGCACCTATCTGGAGGTCCCCCGTGTAAGGCGGGGGGCCATCATGGAGAGGGCATTCTCGGTGGTTCGGCCACGGTTGTGGAGCTCCCTTCCAAAGGAAGCCCGCCTGGCCCCGGGTCTGCTCACCTTTCGGCTGGCATGCAAGACTTGGCTGTTCACCCAGGCCTTTGGAGGGAAGGGAGGGAGGGGTAAATGGGGGAGATTGGTGGGGTGGGGAATTTGGGGAATTGGAGGGTAGGGTTAGGGTTGGGGGGGTTTAAAATTATTTTAAAAGTGATGTTGGTTTTAATGTATTTTATTGTTTTATCGTATTGTTAGCCACCCCGAGATGCTGTGGGCATGCTGGGGCGGCATAAAAATGGCAATAAATAAATAAATTAATTAATTAAATAAAAGAAACCAGTAGAAAACAAGGATATTGCCAGTCTTAGGACATCAATGCAAAACACCATAAAACCATAAATCGGTGTAGTCCCAGATTGTCCAACATTTCTCTTGGGAAAACAGTTTCCAGTCAGAGTATTCAGTCTCTGAATATTTGAGTGCACTCAAACCTGGTATTTGCATATGCCTTTGTTTCCAAAATTAAACACATCCAAATGTAGTTTTTAGCAACCATGTGCATTTGGAAGTTGCTTTGGGGGAGGGGGGGGAAGTGACCTGTAATTTTGTGAACCATCTGTACTTCAGTTTTTTTATTGTTGGGTTTATTTGCTAACCTTTGGACTGTTGTACATTTTAAAAATGTACAGCTTTCTTCTTGGCTAGTTACAGTTTTCCCCCCCTCTTGTTTCACTTTTTGAGAACAATAGAAAAATCTATGCTAATATTCTGTGGTTTAATAAGACAAATTTGACTATTTGCAATCAATTAACTCAGGAATACACATTGGTTTCTTAACGATGCCTTGATTTGGTGTCAGTCACTTACATGGACTAGAGAGGAGCATGAGTGAAGTGGTCATTAAAATTGATTTACTAGCATGACACATGACCACAAGGCTATTGACTTGCTATTTCAGAGGAGCTTGAATTAGAAACGAATTGAATACAGGGGGGGGGAAATGTCTGCCCAGATTTATATCACTAGTTGGTCATAGACACCTCCTCCTTCTTTCTAGAATACATTTAAAAAACAACAACACATATTTCCCCAGTTTAAATTATTGTATTCTTAATACTGGTGAGAACCCCAGTAGGGCTTCTCAACTAAAAAAATATCTGAATGATATTGCGGAATGACTGAGTTGAATCATCACCTAGAATGCTTCGACCTTTTCTCCAAGAAAGGTTTGTTCTCTACTCATTTTTAGAGAATGGGATATATTTGTCTCCAGTCATTGCATAACTGGTGAATTCAGCAAAAAGAGAAAAGTTAATAGCAAACCTCTGTTGCAAAGTTTCAGACCCCAAATGCATGTCTTTTACTTGTTTCCTAATTATCTACTTTTGGCAGGTCAGAAATTTATAACAATCTTGGATAACCAACTGTTCAAATGGCTTTTTTACCTTCAATTTTTTTTCTTCAAATTACATCTTGCAGAACCTTTGTCTATAATCTTTGAGAACTCTTGGAGAATGGGTGAGGCGCTGGAAGACTGGAGATAGGGACAACATTTGCCCATCTTCAAAAGGGGGCGGAAAAAGGATACAGGAAATGATATTCCTGTCAGCCTGACATCAATACCTTGAAAGATTCTAGAACACATTATAAAGCAGTAAGTCTGTACTCATTTAGAAAAAATGCTGTGATTACTAGGAGCCAGCATGGGTTTGTCAAGAACAAATCATGCCAGACTGAACTTGTTTCGTTTTTTGATCGAGTTACTAGTTTAATAGATCATGGGAATGCTGTGGATGTAGTGCATCTTGATTTGAGCAAAACATTTGACAATAGGGATGGGCGAACAGAATGCGGTTTGGATGTTCGGTCGTTCAGTTCGAAACCCGAGTTTGGGTTCGATGGTTCGGTTCATCCGAGTTCGGGTTGGCCGAACTTGGCCGAACAGTCAAAAATAGCACTATCAAAACCGAAACCAAAACAAAACCTAAACTTAACCGAAACCGAAACTGTTCGGTCATTCGAGAGTTTGGTTCGGACGTTCAGTTCGGACGTCCGAACAGACCGAGTTCAATCCAAACTCCGAACATCCGAACCGCATTCGAACCGCATTCGCCCATTCCTATTTGACAAATTCTCCCATGATATCCTTCTTGACAAGCTTGTTAAATATGGGCTAGATGATACTGTTAGGTGAATTTACAGTTGGCTGGAGAACCATACTGAAAGAGTGCTCATAAATGGCTCTGAATTAGTCTGGAAGGAGGTATTGAGTGGGGTGCCTCAGAGCTTGGTCCTGGGCCCTCTACTGTTCAACATCTTTATTAATGACTTGAATGAAGGAGTCATAAGCGAATGCTTATCAGATTTGCAGATGACACAAAACCGGGAGGGATAGCTAGCACCTTAGAAGACAGAAACAAGATTAAAAATGATCTTGAAAGGATGAAAAGCTGGGCCAAAACGAACAAAATGAAATTCAACAGAGATAAATGTAAAGTTCTGAATCCAGGTAAGAAAAATCAAATGCACAAGAATAGAATAGGTGATACCTGGCTTGGCAGCAGTACATGTGAAAAGGATCTTGGGGTTGTAGTTGATCACAAGCTGAACATGAGTCGGCAGTGTGATGCAGCTGCTAAAAAGGCAAATGCAATTTTAGACTGCATTAAGAGAAGAATAGTGTCAAGGTCACAAGAAGCAATAGTTTCACACTATTCTACACTGGTCAGTCCTCATCTGGAGTACTGTGTCCAGTTCTGGGCACCGCATTTTAGGAAGAACATTGATAAATTGGAACAGGTTCAGAGGAGAACAACGAAGATGGTCAGGGGTCTGGAAACCAAGTCCTATGAGGAAAGGTTGAAGTTGGGTATGTTTAGCCTGGAGAAGAGAAGACTAGGAAGATACATGATTGTCGTCCTAAAATATCTGAATGGCTGCCACATAGAAGATGATGGAGACATGCTCTCTTTTGCTCCTTAGGGCAGGACTAGAACCAGTGGGCTCAAATTACAGATTTTGACTAAACGTTAGGAAGAAGAACTTCCTAATGGTAAGAGCTGTTGACAGTGGGACAGACTGCCTAGGGTGGTGGCGGGCTCTCCTTTGCTGAAGGTTTTCAAACAGAGGCTGGAGGGTCATCTGTCATGGAAGCTGTAGCTGTGGATTTCCTGCATTGAGCAGGGGGTTGGACTGGATGTCCTCTGAGGTACCCTGCCAACTCTAAGATTCTATGATTCTATTAAATTTATTCAAGGTTTTCAAAAGGTGTTAACACACATGTTGGTAGCCCACATGAGGTGGGTGTCCACCTGCCGGTTTTTTATGTGTTTGCCCCCACCAAGCACATGGCCACCAGACACACAGCCCCACTCATGGTGGTGTCCCAGAACATGTGTCGCCTGCTATGTGGGCTAATGTGCGCCGTGTTTGTGCCCTGTCAATTAAGTTCATACAGCACCTCTGCGTTTACAGGTCCACCAGCATCATGAAGTCATGGGTAAACAGCCTAGAACATTCTGGGGAATTAAGTCTTTCTGCCCCTCTCTCAGCTCTTGCTCTCATTGTCACTTTTCGTGGGGGCTGCCCAAAAGTGCAAGAAATACTTTCAGGGAGCTGCCTGTTTATTAGGGCTGTACATGCAAGTGAGGGCTGCATGAAATGAACCTGGACTACAACAGGCGATGTTCTTTAAAAAACCCAAAGTGCGTACAAGTCTTTCTTTCTATTAGAGGTGATCTTTCTGTTGTAAGTTCGTATTTTGTTTTGTTTTTGTTCTGTTTGCTTAGGTTTTTCGATTTAAATGCAGATTCATATTACAAATCCATATTTAAATCAATTAAAAATAAAAACAATTTAAAAAAAACACGTGTGCATGCACAGAATGGCTGCTCAACCATCCTGTGCATTCACGCCCCTTCCCAAAAGCCGCTGTTTTTGAAAAGGGCAGCTGGTCTGTGCATGTGAAAAATGGCCACTGTGCATGTGCAGACTTGCACTGCCATTTTGGAAAAGGGTGCACAGGTTCAGAACGGTCCGGTGGTCATTTTGTGCATACACAGTAGAGATGTCTTGTAGACATTGAATATTTTATGAACTGCTATATTAAGCCCTGGTTGGGATTGCATTGGTTTATTGTGAACTCAGAGGTTTTATTGTGGAGACTTGTTGTTATGTTGTAGAATAGAACCAAACTGAAACAGGCTTGATATTGCGCTGTTTTGGTTCAGTACAGATTACTCCATAATGGTCTGTTCCATGCAGTTGTGGGTTAATCCGAACTTCCCAACCCTAATTTCTATAGACCAGTAATGTTATATATGACTGTAAACCAGCCAGTCAGCCCTTGTTTCCTTTTTGCCAAAGTACCTGATGTTGTAATTAGGGGGGACTACTTTTCTTAGCATTCTGAATGTAATTCATTGTCCTTGCTTGCTGAGCCCTGGTGACTTTTGGGAGGGGATTTACAGATACGCTGAACAGTGCTGAATTCTATGACATTTTCTATATTGTAATTTTCTGTTATTTCATCCTTATCAATACCTAGAGTGTGCTACCAGTACCCACATTAAAATTAAATGAAATCTAAACTGTGAGGATTAGTGGCCATTACAATACTTTTTTGTCACTTTATGTTTGGGAGAAATTATATGTGCTACTACTCCAGGGTAAATGAACCTCTATATCTTTGTCCATCACTCCCCAGCCCCCCCAGCCACCCCATCCTGTTTTCTTCTAGGAACTTGTTCTGGCTTCATTCTCTTAATTCCTTATTCCTCTCTCCCCCAATATCACTTTAGTGCCCACTTCGTGGTCTGCAAACCTAAGCCTGCAAGCATTTCTTTTATTTTAACATTATTTAAGTACCTCTCTTCCTCTCCTGTGAACACACAGAGAGACGATGAGGTAACTTGTGGAACAGGGGGGAGACAGTTTGAAAGACACACTTTAAGTGGCCACACATTTTTTCAGCTACACAATTTGCATAGGCCATGCCCTTATTTATCCCAGGCTGGCCTTGCCACAGTGACCCATGGCCTGAGGACAAGGTTTGATTTTTGTTATTTCCTCTTCCGTGGGCTTCCAGCAAGGCTTCTCTTTTATGTGTAGTTTGTTCAGAATGTGGCAGCATGACTGCTTATTGGTTTGATCAGCCATGATCGTATTACATCGATCCTGCTTTCTCTGCATTGGCTGCCTCTAGAGTGATGGACTGAATATAAAGCTGTTCTACTGGTTTTCAAACCCTGAACACTTTATATTTTGTTTTATTTTATTTTATTTTACTTTACAAATTTATACCCCACCCCTCCTGTCAAATCAGCTTGGGATGGCTAACAAATATAAAAAAATATAAAAATACAATATAAATATAAGTACAAAATATATAAAAATATAAAACAATACAATCCACAATGGGGGATGTCAAAAGAATAAGCAAAAGAACCCACCCCCCCACCATACCCATCTCCCTCAGCAAAAGCCTGGTGGAACAACCAGGTCTTGCATTGTCAACAGAAGAGAAGAGGTCCGGGGTCACCCGGGCCTTCACTGGAAGGGAGTTCCACGGCCTAGGTGTGGTCACCGAGAACATCCTCTTCATTGAGCTACTCAGGGAACTTCTAGAAAGGTATTCCCATTGGACCACAGGAGCTGATCTAGAGTTTGGGGGGTTAGGCGGATGTGATCCTGTAAATAGGTGGGGCCCAGGTCATGTAGGGCTTTATAGGTAAGCTCCAACATCTTGAATCAGGCCCGTAAGACAATTGGCAGCACTGCAGAGCTTGGACCACTGGTGTAATTTGCTTACAGCAATCCATCCCCGTTACGAGGTGGGCCACCATATTCTGTACCAGCAGCAATCTTTGAACCAATGCCATGGGTAGCCCCACATAAAGCCATTACAATAATCTAGTCTTGAGGTGATGAAAGCATGGATGATAGTGGCCATGTCAGAGTCCAAGACGTACGGCCGAAGCTGTCGCACCAGATGTAATTGGTGAAACACGCTCCTCGCCAGAGCCCCCACCTGGATATCCAGGCGGAGCTGGGAATCAAGGAGCATTTCCAGACTATGAACCTGGGGGACCAGTGAGGGACTAACCCCATCAATTACAGGAGACACCACACCCACCACCTTAACCACTAATATCATCTCTGTTTTGTTGGGATTCAGCTTCAGACAGCTCGCCCTCATCCAGTCCCCCACAGCCTCCCAACGCCGAGTAAGCACTACGACTGCCGCATCTGGGTTGGATGTAAATGAGAATTAAAGTTGGGCATCATCAGCATATTGATGACACCAAACCCCAAACTGTCTCACAACCTCACCCAGCTGCTGCATATACATATTGAACAGGAGAGAGGACAAGATAGAAACTTGCGGGACTCCACATGAGAGGTGTTGGGGAGATGAAAAACAATCCCTGAGTGCCACCTGCAGAGTTCTCCTGGCCAGGAAGGAACAGAACCATTCCAGAACAATCCTGCCCTCCCTACTCGCTCCCACAGGCAAGTCACCGACATCGCATGGTCAACAGTATCAAAATCAGCCAACAGATCTAGCAGAAACATCAGGGTGGACTGACCCTGGTCCAATTCCCAGCAGAGATCATCAACCAAAGCCACAAATGCAGTCTCAATGCCATAACCTGGATGAAAGTCAGACTGCAAGGGATCCAGAAAACTGGTACAGACTAGATGCCCCTACAGCTGCCGACCCACTACCCATGGGGTAACCTTCCCTAAAAAGGAAATGTTAGAGACTGGCTGATATCTGGCAAGGGAGTCAATGCCAAGTGATGGTTTCTTGAGCAGAGGCCACACCACCTTCCTTGTTATATTTGAGATGTACTCCTGGAACCTCATGCTGATGGCGATTTGCACTCAGAAACCGACTGCTGTTTGGGGATCCTGCCATTGTGCCTGAAGTTGGCAGGTGATCAGGCCTTTGTTGTGGTGGTCCCCTCAGTGTAGCACTTGCTCCCTCTAGATGTCTGTCTTAGTCCCTCCTGTTTCACCTTTAAAAAGCACCTGAAGATTTATTTGTTCTCCAGGTTCTTTTAGGATCCACTGCTGAGTCCCCTTTGTGTTTTCTCCTCCCTCTTTACCTTCCTCTTATCTATTTTAAATGGACTTAGTTCATTCACATTTATACACTGCCCTTCCCACAAGAGCTCAGGGATGTTCACAATAATAAAAACAACAATAAAAATCTAATACAATAAAACATTCCCCACTCCTTTCAAAACCCCAACCCTACCTAAGAATGAAACCAACCCTTGTCCCTGCTCACCAAATGCTCTTTCAACTAAAAAAAGGTTTGCACTGCCTCTAGAAGATGTTTGGGAGTGAACCGCCCAGGGAAGGGAATTCCATAAAACTGGGGCTGTAACCAAGAAGGCCCAAGTACTCACCCCTGTTCTACAGACAAGAGTAACATATGGAATGTGCAAGAGGGCGCTCCTGGCTGACCATAGGATCGGAAGTGGAACACGGGAAGACAGGTGGTCTTTTAGATATATTGGAGCCAGACTGTGTAGGGCTTTTAAAGGTCAGAACCAGCACCTTGAATTGTGCCCACAACTCTATAGGCAGCCAGTGAAGACTTTGGAGTACAGGTGTAATTTGCTTCTGCAGATTTATCCCTGGAATGAGCCGAGCTGCCGCATTCTGCACCCACTTCAGCCGCTGAACAGCCATTAAGAGCAGTCCCACATAGAGCATGTTGTAGTAATCTAGCCTCCAACTGATGAAACGATGGATGTCAGTTGACAGATCCGAGTCTGAAAGAAAACGCTACAGCCTTCCCACCAGACGGAGGTGGTGAAAAGTCCCCCTGTCCCCCCTGACAACCCAGGTTCAGCAAGGGGTTCAGAAGCACATCTATGCTTTGAGCACGATTGACCAGAGGAGGGTAGACCCCATCAATGACAGGTGTACCAACCCCCTCCAAGTCATAGGACCAGCCAACCATAATCACTTCAGTCTTTTCAGGATTCAGCTTCAATTGACTCACCCTCATCCAGTCCCCAATAGCAGCCAGGCAACAGGTAAGCACCGAGACTGCAGGACCTGCCTACAGGGCACCACAGAGGAGGTCCCAAGGGGACAAAAAGCAATCTCCCATCACCACCCACTGGGACGTCCCCAAAAGGAAAGAACAGAACCACTCAAGATCGGTCCTGCACACCCCTGCCAGATCCCACTGTCATGTGGCTACACGTCATGATCAACTGTATCAAAGGTTGCTGAAAGGTTTAACAAAATTAACAAGATAGATTTCCCTATGTCCATCCCAACGTGCAGAGCATTGACCAAAGCCACAAGCACAGTCTTTGTGCCAAACCCAGGGCAAAAATTATTTATTTATTTATTTATTTATTTATATTAGCCGCCCACTCATGCCCGCGGCATCTCGGCATACAACAACTAAAAATACAATAGAAATATTAACAAATACAAAAATATATTAAAAGTCTCTTAAAAAAACCCAAATTTACCCCCTCAACTACCCCACGCTTGCACCCTCCCCTCCGAAGGCCTGGGTGAACAGCCAGGTCTTGCAGGCTCGGCAAAAAGCCAGAAGACCTGGGGCCAGGCGAGCTTCCTCCGGGAGGGAGTTCCAAAGTCGTGGCCCGTCCACCAAGAATGCCCTCTTCATTGTAGCCCCCGTTTTACACGGGGGACCTCCAGAAAGGCACCCCCGGAGGACCGAAGGGATCGTTCTGAGGCATGGGGGGCGAGGCGATCCCTGAGGTATGAGGCGCCCAGACCATGCAGTGCTTTATAAAACAACACTAGCACCTTGAATCTGGCTCGGTACGCTGTAGGCAACCAGTGCAGAGTGCAGAGCACAAGCGTTATGTGCTCCTGCTGACCTGACCCTGTAAGGAGATGGGCTGCCGCATTCTGCGCTAGTTGCAGCCTCCGGACCAGTGTCAAGGGAAGCCCCACGTAGAGCATGTTGCAGTAGTCTAGGCTTGAGGTGATGAAGGCATGGGTGAGGGTGGTCAGATTGGGTCCGGAAATGTATGGACGCAGTCTGAAATGGGTCCAGGAAACAGAAATGTGACTGAAATGGGTCCAGGAATCAGATAATATCAAGATGCACCTGGAGTTCATGGGCAACCACCTGTTCAGTAATCTTCCCTAAGAAGGGAAGGTTAGAGAAAGGCTGATAGCTGTCTGGGGATTTAGCATCCAAAGATAGTTTCATAAACAGGGGGGCGAACCACCACAGTTTTAAGGGGGCCTTACACCTTACCCTCTCATAGGGAGGCATTGACCACTCCAGCCAACAGCAGTTCCAGTGTTTCCCAACTGGCTTTCACCAACCAAGATGGGCAAGTATCTGATTCACAACTGGTTGTTCTCATCGCCCCAAGCACCTTTCCCTGCATCATAGGGTGATACCAGTTGAAACTGATCCTTCTTTGCATATGCTGTGCAGGCATATAAAATTGGGACCCTTTCTCACATCCTTCTGATATTTGGTAGAGATAATCGTAAAAGTATGATATACAGCCCTGTAAAATTTCATGTACACTGGTTGGACTACAAAGATGTTACAGTCAGACATACATTTATAAGTTAATTGCTTCTACTACCAGGACCCTTTATTCAATGCTTCTGAAAGTTGGCAGAGGTAGTAAATATGGGAAGCAGTATAAACTTGCCAAGTTTCATCTACATTAAATATGAGGCAAAGAAGTTACAGCTAAGAATGTATATGAAGATTTTTGCAAAATAATATAATTCAGCTGCTTACAAAATTGGATTCCTTTATTCAATCTTTTTGGATTTGGTACACATAATGCCTTCCATTGGAGGTAAAATCCCTCCAGGTTTCAGCCAAATATAATGAAAACCAACAAAGGTTAAGCCGAAAATGTGTTTTCCATTGAAACCAATAGAAAACAAAAAACGAAAATGAAAATTTGATATTTATGAAAATGAAAATGACAGATTTAAATAACAAAAATGAAAAATGACATGGGCCCCTGGTGCACACCTCTACCAGGTATGGGAATCCTGAAAGTTCTCTTTCTCCATGGTACAGTCTCAATAGGTACAATAGAGACCCCGGAACTTCTGAAAAGTTCTTTTGAGATGCATTCTCTATCTCCAGTCATTACAATTCACAGTGTGATACAATGATGTCTTTATCAGTATTACATTCTCCTGAACCACACAAGAACAGGTCAGTATAGACAGGATTCCACATGATATAATTAATTTAATTTAATTTAATTTAATTTAATTTATTTAAATGTATATCTTGCCCACTCCGAAGCACTCTTGGGCATATGTGGATTTTGGGGACAGCCAAAACAGGGTTCTTTTGGGTTCTTCTGGGATGGTGGTCTGGACCCTAAGCGGCCTGGGCTGGTGTGAGAAAGCTTCCCCTCCTGCCCCCAGGATCTTTAGGGCCAGTTAAGCCCTTCTCCACCCAATCTTCCCACCCTAGTAGTTTTCCCATCCAACTGTGGACATGTTGGATTAGTAACTAGATAATAGCGAGCAGAAAGTGCGGATAGAAAACTTGCTATTATTTGTTTTAATTCTGAGATAGATCCAGGAGCACAGCCAATGCTGTGAACCTAAGTGACTTAAGGGGGCCAAATCCCACCCCCAAGTTAGATCCAGCCCACCATTTGGCTTCAATAAGCTCTTCCATATTCAGTCCCCAATGGCAGCCAAGCACTGAATAAGCACCAAGATTGCAGGACCTGAGCCAGATGAAAATATGTAGATCTTGGTGTCATCTAGAGAGACAAAAAACTGCAGTCTCAGAGTAAAACTGTAAGATATAGTACATTTAATGGTCTATGAAACATAGCAAAAAAAGAGGACCAAAATACAAACATACAGAACCAACAATCTCAGTCACCATAATGGCAGAGGAAGAGTGGAAAAACAAGGTAAAAGTCCATGCTCTATTGCAAAAATGCTCCCAAATTCTCTGAAGGGACCAAAAGCTGGTCTATTGTAGTTGTGCCTTCCAATTCAGCCCACAATCCCAACGTTTTGCCATCAGGAACAGCTTCCTCAGGGGACGGGAGTGAGAGAAGAAAAATTAACTGTCCAAAGACCTAAACTACAAAAATATACAAGCAGTATTTAAATTAATACAATAGTCTCATACAATAAAGCAATTTAAAAGGGACAGAACTAACTCATATAAACTTAAGAAGACCAAAAAAAAATAATAATAAAAAAATAGCACCTACATAGAAACAGGTATAATCACAGTAGCCCAAAGGTTCAAAACAATTCAAATAAGGATTAAGCTACCTTACTGCCCACTACTTCGACCTTCCAGAATTCAGACTTACAACAGGAAGCCCCTCCCATCTATCTTTTCATGGACTGGGAGCCCATTACCTTTCTGTTGTCGGTTGGGAGGGAGTCACAGGGACCCTAAGCCTGACCCTAGCGAGACTACATGCTCCTCGTCCCGTCGTGAGCCTCCAGGACAACATTGGAAGCACCTGTTGGCGTGGAGGAGACTCGCTGCTGGGAGCCATCAAAACTACAATTCCGTCCGGTGGCGCCGGAGGCATGAGCGGGGTCAGCGCGCCTAAG
The DNA here is from genome assembly GCA_003113815.1 of Sphenodon punctatus. NCBI lineage: Eukaryota > Metazoa > Chordata > Lepidosauria > Sphenodontia > Sphenodontidae > Sphenodon > Sphenodon punctatus. Next base: position 1,063,287 of record QEPC01008358.1, on the reverse strand, counting down.
GGCTGCACGTGCAAGGGCGCACCCTTGTGCACGCGGCCTTAGGCGACGGACTGGTGAGGACTTACGCGGTAATATTCAATCTAGGAGGGTGGCTATCTCTAGGTTTGGGGGTGGGATTGGAGAGCTTACCTTTTTACTTGTGTGATTGTATTCCTTTTACTTTGTGCTGTTGTTTTTTTAAGTAACTCCCTTCTGCCTGGAATAATGCCTAAGAAAGGCAGGAAGCTGGGGGTAACAACAAGAACTCGGGCCAGACAATTGCAGCTCACGGAATGCCTTGCCTCTGCTGCAGCCTCCTCGGGATCTAAGAGAGATGGGCCCCCACAGGATCCCTTGTGCTCTGCCAAGGATGAAGCAGAGAGGGTTCCTATGCTAGTTGCTGGGAGCCCTTCTGTTTCTTCTATGTCGCAGCGGTTTGGGAGTTTGGAGGTGGGGAGCCTTTGTGAGGGCATGGGGCTGCCAATGGCATCAAGATCGGCCTTCTTTGATCCCTCACTGTTGAGGTGTGCTCAGGCCTTCAAACGGCAGGGAGAGCGGTGGCTTGCAATGGCTGCCAAATCCTGGAGGCACTCCGGGGCTGCTCCGGACCCTCAGGTTTCACTGATTGAGAAGAGAAGGTGTCCCTCCCCAGATTTAATAGAAGAGATGCTGCCCCAATTTTCAGCTTTTGTGGCTGTGGAGGAGGGAAAATCTCAGTTAATGTCTCGGTTAGGTGGGCAGGGAATTGTCACGTGTGCCCGATGAGGTTTTGCCCTGTTCCTTGGATCAGGGCAGAGAACAGGGGAGGATATTGGATACATCTAGGCAGGCCAACTCAGGGAAGGGGGGAGATACAGGAGATCCAAAGGGTTTGTTATCTCCCTTGGGATCTCCCGAGGTTTATGCCTTTTGCTCTCCCCAGCACCTGGAAGAGTCAGAGTTGCCCTTAAGTGGAGCTATAGGGAGGGATGGAGTCATTTCTTTTCGTATGGGACCTGTTGTGGACCCAAGGGTTAACTCCAATGAGATCTTGGAGACTCAGGCTCAGCCTAGGTGCTGGCTTTTGCAGGCAGAAACCTACAAGGTACTTATGGCTAAATTGGAGGGGATTGACTCCAAACTGCAGGAATTTCAGCAGCAGTTGGGTAGATTACTGGACTGTAAGTATCATTTGAGAGGGGGCAAATCTGTGTTAGCCCCCCAGCGAGTGGACCGGTCGTCACAAACATCCCACTTATTTGGGTTGGGCTCTTCTATGGTTCCACCCCCGATGGCGAAGGTCGATCGGGCATTTATTCCAGCAACTGATGCCCTGACGTTTATAGTGTACCCGTTGCCATCTGGAGAATGTCCCTTCTGGGATTCTAAATCCCGGATCACAAACCATATTTCTGCAATTCTGGGTTGTCATTTTTTGTTGTCTTATATAAATCGTTTTTTTTATTTGCCAGCAAGGGTTCGAGCGCTAAGGTTATTTATTTATTTTCCTTTGTCAGGTATAACAGATTGGCTTTTTACTAATGTTCACCTTTTTAGCTTATGGGGGGTCTATTTGGTCAAGGTTTATAAAAAGGAGGGAATAGTCCCACTGTTTCCCCAAGGTTCGCCTATTATATCTGGTCATCGGGAGGGAAATTCCAATTCTCCTCAACTATGTAGGAAGAAGGCCGATGTAATATTGGAAGTTTCTAATGCCAGTGGGGTTAATAATAATTTGGCTGACATTGAAGCCGTGCTTGTTCCCTCTATTCCAGCCTCGGCTTGTGGGTCCCTTACTACTGTGGTACCTCTTAATCCAGATCATTCTCGTCCCAGGGTCCCTGGTCTGGTTGGTTCTAGTGTCCCCTTGCTGGTGGAAACAGTTTTCCAGATCTTACCTGGGAGTCAGGTTGATAGTTTACCTGCAGGCCAAGCTCTCGGAGCTTTCGCATGTCCGAATGCTTCCTTTGTAAATCAGGGTACCCAGTTGCAATGTCCTATAGTTCTGAGCCCTGGCTTGGATAGTCATGGGGTTGTTAAAAACAAGGTGGGTTTCCCTGGTAGAGGGGCTTCAATTTTTGAAGAGTTGGTGGCCATTGATTATGTATGTAGATCTTCTGTCTGTGGGTCTATGGGCAATTCCAGTTGATATACATGGTAATTTTAGAGTAAAAGCCTTAGGGCTTTTAGCTGCTTTTCAGCTGTTTTTTGTTTTTTTTATTTGTCACAAATAGGACTGAGTAGCAATGTATATAGGGATTTAGGCATTGGCCTGTATGGCTGTAATTGTGTGTCTTGCCTGGCCTAAGCTATGGCCAATGGCTAAGCTTTAATAATAGTAAAAGAATAAGAAGCCCTCAATTAAGATTATTATTATTATTATTATTATTAACAAACATTTATATAGCGCCAGCAGTGTACCTAGCACTTTACAAAATAATAAAATAGACACGGTCCCTGCCCCTAGGGCTTACAATCTGAGAGACAGGAACTGGGGGAGAGACATAGAAGGGGAACAGAGGAAGAGACAAGGGGTCTAACATTCATGAAGATGCAAGGTCTCAAGTGCATGTACTTGGCTTGGTTACGATGAGAATGACAATTTTTTGTTCCTTTGGATTTGTTTTGTAAGATTTTAATTTTATTGGATATTGGATTTTGCCTTAATTAGGCTAAATTCTTTGTGGAATATATCATGCCTATGAGGTTGAAACCTGGGAAGTTGTGGTTTGTATTTTCTTTAATGGGTTTCTATTTCCAGGGTGGTTAGTTAGTGGATCTTTATGATCCTAACATGGCTAGAATTTAGTTGTATCTTATTTTGTATTCCCAAAGTACCAATGTATTTTATGATGGTGTGTTTGTTTGTCTTATATATGTTTTTTTAAGCAATGGCCTTGGTCATGCTTTAATAATATGTATATTTTTTTGTGGCTTTTCCGGCAATAACATATTGTTATGCTTAATAAATTTATTTACATTTATTTAGACTTACAACAGACCGGAAAAGCCAAGTTGCACAGGTGAACCAGCCCTAATCTAACATGGGGCTTATATAGTCAGCAAAACAGTGATCACAGCTGTAAGATCTCTGCCAGATTACAACAATTAGTCATATTCAATCTGAAACAAAACAAAACAAAACAAAACAAAACAGAGAGATACTACTTACTTAGAAACATGTATAATCACAGTAGCCCCAAAATTCAAGACAATTCAAATAAGGCTAAAACATAGTCAGGAAAAGAATGATCACAGCTGCTGGGTCTCTGCCAAAATTTACAACAATTAGTTAAATCCATTCCTAGCAAACCATCTATCTGTTAACAGCAACAAATAAATAAATTTACAAACTCTCTCTCTCTCTCCCTAATATCGCAGTCCCTTAATTCGTAACCTTACATAGCACAAGTCATTCATTTATTTAGCCCTTTAGGCTGCACAGTATCCAAAGTTATAATCAAAAAACGTTCCCTTTGTGCTAAAACCCTTGCATCATTAGTATTCCTTACCTTCTCAATTCCCCCAAAAGAAAAGGAGTTATCATTAATATGACATCTGTTGTAATGGTCAACCATCAGAGCATTCAGAGTTCGATATGCTGCCCTTCTGACGAGAGTCATTGACAACTACCACGAGAAATGGTCTCAGTGGGTGTTTTTACACACACATTTCTCTTGCATGTTTGCTGTTACATCATGAACTTTCTGTGTGTCTAAATCACTCACCCAGATCTTAAACCTCTGGCTCTTTGAACTTCTGCATAAAAGGGGAGAAACCTAAGGGAATACAACAGTGGCAACGAGGAAAACGTAGCAATGTCTTCCTGTGGGAAAATAGAGAAATTTAAACCAGATACTGAGGACTGGCAGGAATATATTGAGAGACTGGGCCACTATTTCCTGACTAATGAAATCACTGATGGGGATAAACAGGTTGGCATGTTAATTATCTTCTTCCTCAGGCCTGCCTCCCCAGCCTGGGGAGGTTGATAGTTAGCACTGGGAAGAGTCTGTGTCTGGAGCTACCAATTTCTCCCCAGGGACTCTGGGTCTTTGTTCTGAGACCGGCACGGTGCTGTGAGGTGGCAGAAGATACCTCCATCCTAATCACAATAGCTGCTCCAATCTTCACCCCCACTCCAGTTACCCCAGCTCCTGATTATATCCCCATACCTGGGTTTATAATCCCTGCAGGTTTGGCAGAATCCTGAGGCATTGGACAAGGGCAGCTGGAGGATATGTCTTGAGTCCAGCATCCCCAGAGGCAGACTGGCCAAGGTAAGAGTCGGGTGGGGGGGAGGGGAGAGGCCCTTCATCTCTCATCCAGGGTTTTCCCTTCCTCCGTCAGGCATCACCCACCCTCCTTGCTCATGTCTCCCCTCTCCCCTGTGGGGTGTGTGGCATTCTTGCCAACACCCCAAGGCAACTCTCCCATCCTCCCACAATACCACCACCACCCTCATGGAAACATTAAAACCAAAACAATTACTAAATTAATATTAAACATGAATGTAGTAATGTGGCAAGGATAGAGTTAACAAGGCAGTCATTAGTATTATGGGATGGAGTTACCACAGGAAGCACCACCCCCACCCTCATGGTTCTAGTTTAGTTTTCAGTTTACCTTGTGTGCTGTATGCTAATTCCAAAATAAAGAAGCCTGCTGTTATCGACGCATCCCCCTCCAAACAAGACAGGACTCTATTATTGGATTTAACATGGCCGCACCCTTTATTCATCCAAATATTATTTATTTATTTATTTTGTCAAATGTATATTCCACCCCTCCTGAGAACAGCTGATTGAATAGGTGAGGGGGTGGCATCGCCTATTGCGATCTGGGTCCAGTATCAACCACAATGCAATTGAACCGATTAACTCAGGGGAGGTCTCGATATACCCTCGACAGCCTCCCCAAATGATAATGTCTCCCTTTCATCCAGCGCTGAGCGAGCGGCCAAAGGGGACATTGTCCATATGGACTCGAGTAAGGAAATCCAGTGCCTGCCGGTGGGCGGCCATACAATGCCCCTAGAACCAACCTAGGCACCCTTCCCAGGGAAAACCAACGCACCACCTGCCATACCATGCACGGCGGTATGCGTGGCTTCCTCATCTCGTAGGGAGATGACTCTTATGATTACTATCTCCCAAATTAACCCGATACTGGACCCCCGCCACCAAGGAGCCATCAGTGCTCACGGGACGGGTCCGAGACCCCCACCTATCCTAAAACTTTCTCTAAACTAGCCTTCAGAGCTCGCAGGTAGACATCGTTACCCTCCGGGGACAGGTGCACTCCATCTGGACTAAATAAACCTAACTCCCTATGTATAATCTGACTACGCCTAATTGTACCTGCCTCAATTGTCCCCAACCATTTTCTAATATACCTATTAACTGTCTTCCTGGTCTTATCTATCTTTTTGTGCGGTACCCCTTCCTCCCAACTAACCCTACTCACTAGCTCAGTCCACATTAGCCTAACTCCAGGGAATTAATGCTTGACTTCCCACAAATCTCTCTTAATGTCCTTGATCAGCTGCACCCCTTTTAGTCCAAGCAGGTCATTCTCTCCCAAGTGTATCACCAGGATGTCTGGTCCCCCGTGTCTAGCCTGATGTCTGAGGGGGACGGCGAGGAGCTGACACCACCTCATCCTACTCTTCCCCTGCCAATCGATCACTGCCTTTGCTGACAGACCCATCTGGGATCTATGCGCACTGCTTCTTGCCACCTTCGCAGCCCACTGAACCAGGCTGTGCCCACAGATCCAGATCCTCACCCTCCGATGCCCGGGGTGATCTGCCAAGGAAAGCACATGATATGATTAAGACATGCTGTTAGTCAGGTCCCAGCACACGTAAGATATGCCCTCAATCGCCAACGTCCAATCGCTTGTATCTCCTCTGCTGACATCCCCATCTGCGCTGCGAACGTGGCCGCACCTATCGAAAGGAATGAGACCCATATTCCCAGTGGGGGAGATTGAGGCGGGCCAGCACTGCTCACAGGACCGACGTGAACTGGTGCCTCATAGCTGGTGCCCTGTTTGGGTGGCAGAATAACGTCCCCCCCCCCACTGTCAGTCAAATTGTCAAGTACTCATGGACAGCCCAGACTGGGCATAACACCGGGTCTCCCACTCTGGCAAGGCTAACCATCTTTCCCCTCCCCCGCTGGTCTGTTTTTGATATTCGTAACCGAATTAAAATCTCATGCCTCCCCCATTCTCCGTCGTTAACCGCTAAAGCCCTACCTGACCTATCCCTTGCTGATTCGGCAACCAACTCGCTCACTCGGAAGGCCCCGCAAAATGCCAACTTGAACAGTGCAGCAAGCATGGCTTCTCAAACTGGTTATAACAAACGAACTGCAATGTACTCACAATTTGAACCAGGAAAGGGGGGGGGGCGTGATAGGTAACCTAGTGTCCTTATGAACCGGCTGCTCGTGCACCCAGGATTCCACCAGTCTCCGGGCGAGGAAACCATTGTCTGGCACAGGTGACCCGCCAACCAACTCATGAAGCCCCGAACTGCTAACTTTCCTGCAATGGTCCTGGCCGCCAACCCTTCCCTTCTCAAGGCCATGGCAAACTGTAACGCCTGCCTCTCGGGGATCGGGAAGCCCATGCTCTATCCCCGCTGAGCTCGATAATGCTGAAAAGCCTGGAAAGCTGTGAGGTAGGCTGATCTGGTATGAGTGGCTAATGAGTCCTGCACCGTGGAACAAAGCTCTGTGATCCAAGGTTCCACAGTGCCGTTTGCATAGGCTCCAGATTCTGGTTGGCGCATGGCACCAGCAAGCGGAAACGCTCTATCTGGAACCGAGAGAGAGGATCCGCAATCTCATTCTCAAGTCCAGGCACACGCTTAGTGTGGAATAGTATGTTATGCTCCAAGCACGTCAACACCAGGGCTCTGACCAGGCCCATAACCCTGGCGGAGCGGGATGACAAGGTGTTCAGTATGTGCACCACTGCCTGGTTATCACACCAGAACAGGACCACCTTATTGGCCAGCTGTCTGTGTCACAAATTGACCGCCACCACTATGGGAAACAATTCCAGGAACGTAAGGTCCCTTGTGATGCCCGTTGTCACCCACCCCACTGGCCAAGGGGCCGTGCACCACTCGAGCCTAAAATACACCCCAAAGTCATAGGCACCCGCTGCATCAGAATGGACTTGCAGGTCTGAGGCCAATAACAATTGCTCCTTCCACAGTGACCCCATTGAACTGCTCCAGAAAAGTTAACCATTCCCTTAAATCCTGCTTCATATCTTTCGTCACCCTGACATGATAATGCTGGAGGGGGTTCCCCTCCAGCCTAGCATATAACCATGGCATAAATGCCCTAACAGGAGTCACCACCCTACAAGCAAAATTGAGGCTCCCGATCAAAGACTAGAGCTGCCTGACCGTAACCTTAACTGCAGCCTCGCAGTCCCTAATCTTGAGGATTAGTGCCCCAATCTTGTTCCAGGGGAGCCGGGATACTCCTTCCACCGTGTCAAGTTTGATGCCCAAGTAAGTGAGCATGGTGGAGGGCCCCTCAGCCTTCTCGGCCGCTAAAGGGATACCCAAATGCCTTGCCACCTCCTGAAAAAGCTTGACCAGCTCCAGGCATTCCTCCATGCCCTTTCGCCCAATGAAGAGGAAGTCATCAAGATATTTTGTGATCTCCCCCCCCCCCTTCGCCCTCCGGCGTACAATCCATGCCACCGGGGAGCAAAAACGCTCAAAAGCTGAGCATGAGATCGAGCATCCCATGGGCATAGCCGTGTCAAAATAGAATTTGCCTTGAAAATGGAAACCCAAGAGATGAAAGCTTTCCGGGCGTACTTTCAAAAGGCAAAATGCGGATTTGACATCGCACTTTGCCAGCAATGCCCCTGTTCCAAATTTCCTAACCAGCCCTGCTACCGCATCGCAGGATGCATAGTGCACTGTAGTCAGGTCTTTGGGTATACATCATTGACAGAGCTGCCATGGGGGTGGGAGAGGTGGTGGATGAGTCAAAACTGCCCTGGTGTTCTTTGGTACCATGCCCAACAGGGAGAATATCATACCCGGCAAGGGGGGGGGCATTAAACGGGCCAACAATGCTCCCTTCCCCTTTCTCCTTTGTAATCTTTTCAGCCACCATCTCCTCCATGCCCCGAACCGACTTCAGGTTAGGTGCCACCTGGCCCTGCCGCACCTCATCCGCTGGTATCCTAAATCCCTGTTTGAAACCATCTATTACATATTCTACTTCCTTCATGTCTGGGTGCACATGCAGGGCTATGGCTAACCTATCTACTCTTACTGGCGTCAGTGCCCTTCGCTGCTCCCCCTGTGCTGGCACCCACTTGGCTACCCTTCGGTTCCCCTCCGATCCCACCTTTTGCCCTGTTCCATGGCTTGTGTTGAGAACAGGAGGCAGCCGCATGGAATCCTCCACAGGAGGAGCAGGTATGCCAAAACCTGCACGGGGGACAGGAACACGCCCCCAAACGGGCAAACTCCCAGCACTGTCCAGCGGTTCCAGCAGCAGCCTGCCTTCCCCCGGCCCTGCTGCGGTCATTCATTGGGGCCATCCCTCCTTTTGCTAACAAGTGACCGCTATCGGCCTTAGGGGCTCCTTTTCCGTCACTCATGCATGTTAACCATAAATCCTGGGCATGAATGTCCCATCATAGCCCTGACTTGAACAACACCCTGTGTCTGAAAGCCTCATCATATCTGAGCCACGCTCCCAGTGGCCCTGTTTCATATGCCCTACAAATTATCTCAGTGTATTTTAGCCACACCACCCCCTTCTTGGGGAACATTTCCAATTGCACCCCGTGATAGATGGCATAGGCTGCTGTCCAGTTGGCCCAATTCCTGTCAGACTTCAGGCGCTTATACTTCTCCTTCTCTTTTTTCTCGTCATCATCCCCAGGATCCAATATCGGATCACTGAATAGGAGGGCAAAGAGATCCATGTACTCTTCCCTCCATATCTTTTCCCTAGTGGTGGGCAAGAGGTGTTCACCAATGGGATCAGAGAGATCCGCATACCCTCCCCCAATTGGCACCAACTGGCGGGATCCTGCCTTGACTGGGGTGCGGCTGAGCCCACACTTGCAGGACCTGCTGTGACATTGATCACACCAGCGGGTATGATCCCTCCGCCCCCTTGCCCATAGAGCCCTCTGGGCTGGGAAGCTGGCCCCTGTATGGTTTGGGTTGCCACCTGCACAAAACCCCCATTCCACCACAGGCACTGTGGGGTCTTTCTTGCCTAGCCACCTCCCCTGCCTCTATCCCTGGTGCATCCACCACTCCAGGACCCCAGTACCCCCATTCCCATGTCTCCGCCCTCCCCCCCCACAATGCTGTGCGGTGGGAAAGCAGGACTGCCCTGGCCCCGGGTTTCCCTTTGGCCCATTGCTTGCATACCTTGTGGTGCCACCGTGTAGTGGGAGGGTCCCGTGCTGGTCCGGTCTCACTCTGCCAGGGATCGCTCCAAGGCCTCTATCCTAGCCAGCAGGCGAGGATCCTCCTCTCCCCTTGCTGCTGCCCCTTGCTTGTCTTGGACCCTGCAAGCATAATGAGAAGGGGGTGGTAGCCCCCTCTGCTGAGATGTGACCACCTCCATCTCCCCTTCTACCAAGTACTGCGCCTGGGAGTTGGGGTCCCCCATGAGTCACCACCCAGCACCCCCTCCTGTCATTCATTTTCTGCCCCTCCCAGTTGCCCTCATCGTCGTAGCAGGATGGGGGCACAATGTGCCAGCCACCCCACCTGTGGGGCCTCCCTTCATTCAAATTCCCCACACCTGGGCTTTGCCCCAGCCCAGTCCCCAGCTCAGGGGGTGGACACTCGCTGAGGGCTCTGCTCAGGGCATCTACTACCGGAGCGGGGAGAAGGCCCCAGCCCTGGTGCTCCCAGGGGCCCCACCTAAACCTGATGGCCTGGGCATCTAAAGTCTGCCACTGCTCAGACCCATCCAGCTCCTGCCTGTTTCTTGGGGCAGGTGCCCCCGTACCCAAAGCCCCATCCCCAAACAATGCGGCCCCTCCCACACAGAGCTCCTGGTCGTGGGGGGGGGCAAGCCTGACTCCCCCCTACCCCATTTGCCCTTGTTTCCTGCCCTACCCCTTGCTGGGGACTCTCCTCTCCTCTTTCCCCCTTTTTCAATCACCTTCGGGGCCTTCTCAGCCCTGGCCTTGGACCCTGGTCTGAGACTCTTCTTTCTCCCTTTTGCCATTCCACCGTCCTTCCTAATACTCTTTATTTTTTTATTTTTTTATTGTATTTATTTTTTGCCCAATCTGCGCTGCACTCAAACCCTCTGACCGGCCTCGCACGCGCAGGATTGCTGCTTCACCGTTCCCTGATCCTAGAATGAGCAGGGAATGCACAAACCATGCTGCTCAGACCTCCCCACATGATTGGGGAGGCCAATCAGCAGCCAGAACATTTGCGCCTTCCAGCGAGGGTTGCTAGGCAACCCTCGCCAACAGCTCACGTGCGCCCTCCTTCCCATGTCTGCAGCACCACGGCTGCAAGCATCAGCACTGCCCTGCCCCACCTGGAGGTAAAGGGGGGAGGGCGCAATAACAGCCCCACCACCGCTATAGTGGCAGAGGGCACTTTGAGGCCTAGAAAACTGAGTAAGTCTTTGCAAAAAAGGGGAGAAACCTAAGGGAACACAACAATGAGAAAATGGAAGATTTTGAGGGAGACCTTCCAGATGCCAGGAATCTCTGTTAGCAGACGTTTGGCTCCTATGCACATTCTGAACACTTCTTTACAGCTGCCTAGCACAGTACCCTTCAGATGAGGGTGTTACAACTTCTCCCCCTTCCCTCTTTTGCCAACCCAGCCACTTACAGTCTTCATACACCTGGAGTGGTAAGACACACATGTCACCCAGGTGTCCACAGATGGGAATGTTACAACTTCTCCCCTTTCAGTCACTCTTTGCTCTTCCCCAAACCCGAGAAACCTGAGGCAACTTTATCATTGCTATCCCATCCTCTTGCCCTCTGGGAAACTGGAAATCAATAAGAAGCAGGCTACACTGCATCTATGGGTGAAATCTAGGGCTAAAACTTGGTCTTGAGTTTTTCTTGGTTATCGTTGAAAATCACGGTTCTCGATTCATTTTAAGTGAGAAACAATAATTGAGAAAATTGCCGATTCGCTACATTTCTCGGGCAAGTTCTCAAAATACTGTTTGTTTATTTGCCATTTCCCATATACCGATTTAATGTGTACCACTTACCATGTACCACCTTCATCCTGGTAATGCGCAGGCCCCAAGTGATATTTTGCATTTTGCGCATGTGCATTATCGAATGAAGCCTGAACACGGTAAACAGCACACAGTAAATTGATATATGGTAAACTGTGGTAAACAACAAATGGTAATGATAAATGGTAAACAATAAATGGTATTTTGAGAAAAAATTGTCAAACAAGATGTTGATCTTTTATCGAGATTGTACCGAGATCTCGGTGAAAATTCTTGATTCTCATATTTTTGTGAGAAAAAAATGCTTATCGTTTCAGCCTAATCAAATGAACCCACATTAACCTTCAGTAGGCGTGTTCCTGGGTGCTTGTCTATTAGGTGTCCTCCACATGGGTCTCCATAGAGCTGCTACTCATGGCAGAATCCAGGAACACCAGCTACCTTCCTCCCTTGTCCTGGTTCTCAGCTGACAGGTGGGCATGCTAATTATCTTCTTCCCCAGGCCTGCCTCCCCACCCTGGGGAGGGAGATAGTTAACACTGGGAAGTGTCTGGGTCTGGAGCTACCAATTTCTCCCCAGGGACTCTGGGTCTTTGTTCTGAGACTGGCACTGTGCTGTGAGGTGGCAGAAGACACCTCCTTCCTAATCACTCCTTCTTCCCCAGCTAGCCCAGCCCCTGCAACTGCTGCACCATCTGGCAGTCCCTGGGATCAGCCACTGGCATCTCAGCCTGGGCTCTCCCTCTCACTTGTCCCCAGCTGTAATGCCACCACGAGAGGGGGAGAGCTCTCAGCTGGTGGCTCTGGAGAGGGTGATTTCTAGTGCCACTGAACGGAGACTACTGCAAGCACATGAAATGCGGGCAGGGGGCCACCCACTTATTACATTGAAAATGCTAAACATATGAGTGATGTGTGAGTGATGGCTACACAAACCAAACATGAACTCCAGACGGCTATCGTCTCGTTTGATTTCATATTTCATTTGATATGGTGTTAATATCCTATCTGAGTCTATTCCTTAACAGTTTGCTTGGCTTAAGTGAATGGAGGCGGGGTGTGTGTGTGTGTGTGTGTGTGTGTGTGTGTGTGTGATTTAGTCTTACCACAAATATTTCCTGAATGGAGTATGATTTGTATCAGAGTAGGGACTGCAGCATACGATGAACTACTTCAGAAGAATGAAAAAAATAAATAGATACATTAATAGAAATAAAATCAGTGTAATTTTAAAGATTCCAATTAATACTTGTGCTCATGCCAAATGACCTCTTTAGTTCTTATGACAGACCTTTGCATTCGCTCATAGTAGCACCGCCATTCTTCATGGACATTGAGCTGTGGAATGCTGGTTGGCATTCTTTTCAATAGGAGGTTAAAATGGAAACAGAATATGTTTTATATTGCACTGAATATTACATTAGGAGTTTAATTGATTAATAAAATATGCAAAAAAAAGTTGTTGACCTTTACTCTTACAAAGATGACTATAAGTTGAAATAGATATATTTCCCTTAAAAACAAGATGTATGCACAGAGTACAAGATTAAATCATTAGCAAAGATCAATTTCCAGTTAATTTTCACCTATTGCACAGCTACCAACATTCATAAATATGGTGTTTTATTTATCTATCTGGGAGAATAAACCATGTTCAAAGGAAAATGTTCTGTCAGCCACGAAACTGCAATCAAAATATATATTTTAAAGGAAACATTGAAGCTATAGTGCCAGTGGTTTATAATGGTATTGAGAATCAAACTAAAAGGTTATTTTTTTCCTTCATATTTCTTATTATTTAACAGGTTTAGTTCATTTCTTTCTTTTTATATTGGATTATTTGACTTGGAGCAGAACTTAAAAGCATCTGCATTTCTGCAATATTGCTTTTTTATTAAAGACAGTCTGCTTATAATGATGTAGGTATTCATTTCCAATAATATGTATGCATACTTTCCATCATAATATTTTAAATTTGCTCATAGTGCCTTGGACAATTAAAAAATTTGATAAGCCACAATCTCTTTTAATATCGTAATGCTTGTCTAATATTTGATTCTTTGAAGAGGTAAAGGTGTGTTCGAAGTAGGTGAGAGAACTAATTATGGTCAGCAGTGTGACCAAGCTTCTGGTGAAGCATGGGATGTGGGCTAACATCCGGTGGTGAACGTCTAACAGGTTCACCACCAGATGTGAAAGCCTACCTGGTGAGTGCTATAGTCTCGTTTGAAAAATCCCAAGGAGAGTTTTGCCATTGCCCAATAGCAAGAGCAAGATAGAATCACTACTTCTTGGAGTCACTGAGACTAGAGATGAAATGGATGTTTCATATTTACAAAGATTATTAGCATAGTTATTCCTTGGAACAATTATATGAATTCATCTTTGTTGCCATTGCAAATTTTATAGCTTTGTTTGTTTATTTGTTGCCAGTGTGGCCAAAATGAATATTTGGAAATGCAAATGAAGCAGGAAGCAAATATTGCTTTGTACTTTGTACTTGGCTCATATTTAAATTGACATGGCTCCACCAAGTTAATCCAATTTGGTATCCACACCAAATAGTTTCAGCCCCAGAAGAGAGAGAGACCTCATTTCCTCATGCAGTTGTTCAGTAGGAATAAAACATATTTAACAGATCCTAGGACATTCTTGGCAAGACTATTCAAATTGCTTACAATAGAGCATAAATGGTGGTGCAGAGTTGTACAGTCCCTGGAGTTTGCTCGGGAAGAAACAGAGGATTCCACCGAGACTGGAGCCTTCTTGCTTGCATCTACAACTCTTTAAAAAGTGTAGCATACACCAAATGCTTTTCCCCCTTCCCAGCTCTCTATACCATTCTCCCTCCTCTAGGGTACAGTGTGCCTTTGGGACACAGAGCTGCAGAGCCCAGAGATTAAGCCTGTAGCTGGCACTTCTAAGGACCACATAAGATGTAGGGGGAAAGGAGGAAGGCATCTCTTTGAAGGCCTGACAACTCCAAATGCTCAACAATCATAAGGCAAATCCCCTCTCCCCTGCAGTTCATAAAATAAAATTGCCTTAAGTCAGATTTTTTTGTTTTGTTTTCTAAATAAGAAATTGCCGGATACTTTTATTTGATTTAATTTGGGGTTTTTTAGACTCTAGGATACAATGCAGATTCATTTTCAAGCTCAAAAACTGGAAACTTGCATCTTAAAAAAAGCCGAGAGTCTCATAATTTAAACAAAAAGGACTTTAAGCTGCCCATAGCCATTGGGGAAGGATAGGGTATAAATTTAAATAAATAAATAAATACATCAATAAAATCAGGAGGGTTTGAAACACAGCACCTAACGTAAGGGGAAGGAGCAGAAGACACAGCACCGAAGGTGCAGCCATATGAGCTCAGGCGAGTCTGATCCCCGCCCACCTCATGGTCATCAATTTTAGCCACCACACTTTGAGCCAGCGGACACACAAGCAGCCCCACTTGACTTCTGGTTACCAGGGTGCATGGTACCTGTCACATTGTGCAAAAAGGGGTGGGGCCTAAGTGATTTGATGAGTGCAGTTTTATCCCACTTTGGGCATCCTTGCTATGCCTTGCATCTCCTGCCTTTTTCCAAGAATGCAGGTCATAGCAAGGTTGCCCAAAGCAGGGTAAGGCAGTACACAGGCTAAGATCTGGTGGCCTCCAATCACACGAATCACTGCATCACATGTTGCCCAAAGTAGGATAAGGGAAGACTGCCCAAAGTGGGGTAATATCTCATGTGGCTGTTTGAAACACAGCATCTAGTGTAAGGGAAGGAGCAGAAAACATATCCACATAAGAGCACCGCTGGCCTTAGAGCATTTTCAGATGTGCTTCAAAGAGCATATACAAGTGCCGGTGGCTAGGGATGGGCGAACAGAATCAAGTTGGGAAATTCGGTTCGGTTCAGTTCGGAAATTCGGTTCAGTTCGGAAGTTCAGTTCGGTTGACCGAACTATTCGAAAGTTCGGAAATTCAAACCCCATTGAACTAAATGGAATATTATCTTTTAGGGATGGGTGAACAGAGCCGAGTTCAGAAATTCGGTTTGGTTCAGTTCGGTTCGAAAATCGAGTTCGGTTCAGAAGTTCGGTTCGGTTGACCTAACTGGTCAATTTCAGTCCAAACTTCCGAACCGCATTTGCCCATCCCTACCGGTGGCAGGATGCGAATGCAAAGCATGTGCCACTTTGATGACATCTGAAAGACGCCACACGCATGATTGAAGCTTGTCGGTGCACTGACACATGTGCTCTACTGACCTGAAAAAAACAGTTTGGTAGAGCACGTGTCAGTGTGCCAACAAGCTTCAATCATGCACGCGACGCCTTTCAGACATCATTGAAGCATGTCTAAATGAACTCATATTATTTAGGCTTCAGTCCTGGTGGTTGATGCAGAGTTTACAGGGTTGGAGAATGAATGAGGGAGTCAAAACAATGCTTCCTGTCACTTGCTCTGTGAGTGCCCATAGAACAATCCTCACAGCTCATCAACCTCTGCCACAAAGTGCAGATGGCCTGCATATACCTGGACAAAGAGGTGAAAGGACATGGCAAGAGTGGAATTAGGGCATGGTGCTACCAGTGATATCTGAGAGACTGGCATGCAAGCAGAACAGGTCACCCTCCCCCACCTGTTGCATCCTTATATTCGCTTAGGATCATATATAATGGCAGATGGTTGTCAGAACCAAACACAGCCACATGCTGCAAATATTCCAGAACACTGCCTTCTGAGAAAGGGGAGGACCATTCTGTTAAAGTACACTATAAGTGTGCAAGTATTTTATAGACATGTAATAAAGTCTCTTCTATTTGCATCCTGACATGCACAAACGTAATCAGATATAAATGAACAAAGACTTTAAACTGTGTTATTTCTAGAATATTTAGTTATTTCTATTTTTCTACATCAGAAAAATAGTAGGGGGTTTTCTGCTGCTTTACAGATACAGAATTTGATTCTTAGAAGCTTTGTTGATGTATATTTATCAGTGTCATTGGAAAAGAGAAACCTTAAGCCATACCTTGATTTGGTTTTAGCTATCCCTATGGAATTTTTGTTGTATAAAGATGTAAGAAGAGTGTATGATCTTTGCTTAAATCAAGCAGATTATGTAAATACACTGAATGCAAGTTGGAAGCATAAATCACAGATGTCGATTTGATGGAAAGTTTGTTACCAGTGAAAGCTACAGCTCCCAAATCCCAAAGTGTTAATTATAGACGGCATCTGGTATACACATTTATGCTAAGCAAAGAAGTGTTCAGTTTAAAATAGAATATGTCTAAGTGTTTGTGGTGTCATCACTGGAAAACTAAGAGTCATATGATAGTCAGGTGCCCGTGACCTAAATAAAATGCATTTAGAAGAGCACAAGTAAGATAATTTTATGTATTGAGGAAGAAAGCATCAGAAGTTAGGGAAGTCTGATCATCCATATAATGCACATTTAAATTTAATAATGTTATCTAGCAGAGAGGGCAAGAGAATCGAGAAACCTACTGATTAGATGAACCCTTTTCCCCAAACACCAATCCCATATGCTATATCAAAATGATTTGAAAACTAAAGAAAAAGATAGTTTCGTTGCAAAATGCTGTAATGAAACCTGCACATATAGACACATCAATGCAAGAGGCTGGTGTGACAATAGCTCCCTCTAAAAGCTTGAGCATGTACCTCCTGTAAAAGAAGAAACAATGGGTGAAAACAGACATGACGCTAACCACCCTTTAACCACCCTTGGTGGTTATTTATGCATGTTGCAGGGCTGTCTTGGTGTCCTATGCAGCCCTGAAACATGCATAAATGACCACCAAGGGTGGTTAAAGGGTGGTTAGCGTCATGTCTGTTTTCACCCAATGCTGCTATTGTTTAGACAACAGAGATTCAGAGAGAGGAATGGATAAGAAGTCGTCATCTGGAGGACAATGGTGTGAAGGTAAAATGTTTTTTCTGAAAAATGAATATCTACACTATAAGACTAAGACAAACCTATCTTAGATCATCTGTGACGAAAAATTATTCGCAGTTCCTATAAGGAAGCAGAATACAGAACAGCAAAAAGGATGATATTTTACTTTTCACCCATCAGACAGCAACAGGGATAAGAACATAGTCATTGAGCAGATAAGAGATTTATTTGTCAAGGACCATTCTCAGCCAAGCATGCATCCAATCCAGGTGAGGAATTGGTTGCTCCAGATGTTTTTCTTTCTGAGTACTACTGTGGTGTTCATTACCCTAAAATGAAATTGTAAGTTGTCCAAGATGCATGAAAGGTGTCGGAAAGCTCATTTTTCCATATGGCCATATTAATTAAACTTTCTGGGATAAAAGAATCTGAGTCAAGGAAGTTATATAAGCCAACAGAAATGATTAGTTGCTGGTTTCTAGTGGAGATGTAGATGCCTAGCAGCAGCACTTCCTTTGAATGAAAGGAAACATGTACATACAAGAACCATCAGGAACTTCATCCCCCCTCCCCCTCATGTTCTTCAATAGGATAAAACTACCTTACACAAACCATTTAATTATTTCCTTACTGAGAGGAGCACCTGGCTCCTTCCACAGCTTAATGTGGCAATGATATTGGAGTATCCTTCTTTTCAAATTGGCTGGTATCGTTATCACAGCTATCTTTGCTGTGCAGAGCAATATAGGTCTTTACTATCATGATCCTTGGCCGTCTTTTGAACACAGAAGTGGCCAAACCTGCTGACTCATGTGAGCCTGATGATATTATATCATCACAGCAGATCTGTCCTGAGATTTGAACTTCTGGTTCCTCCAAACCTCACCAACCTAGTGTGTCAGTTCTCACCTGTATTTTCTTCCCACACTAGGTTATCCTAATGCTCCATCTGGCCTTAGTGTCCATCTTAACATATTAGGGCAAACTTAATTTTACAGAGGTTGTCTTACTTAGACTTGGCTTGCTAAAAGTTACAATTCACTACAAAAAGTTTTGCTATAGCTGATGAGAGAAAAACAAGGGAAAATTATGATCAACAAATGTTTTCTTATTTATTTTTTTATTTCCCCAAAAGTTATAGGGAACATAACTGAGTTTCTGGAGTAGCTAAATGGCTCATGCTTTGAACTTATTGTTTTCCAGCAATTGAACTACAAGCTTTGGAGCTGCATTTTTGCCTTTTGGTATTCTTTCCACTCTTTCACTGTCTTATGTTGTCTTAAGAAGACACAGAATCAGTCTTGAATAACTCCTAAATATACCACCCAAAATGACTTTCACTTTCTCCCTGCAAGGACATTAGATATCATCTGAGAAACTGTCAAACAAACAAGGACATCCCCCTTTTAAAAGCCTTTATGATAACAGAAAACAAGTTTTAATATGGGAGACTATTAAAGGGCAGAATAGTGATCAACCTTTATAGAGCATAAAGACCAACAAATTACAAATATAAACAATTATTTTCTTCTCTGGAGTTTAATGAATATTTTTTAGAGCCTGGCAAAAGAACCTCTTATAGTACTACAAAACTGTAACGAGTATGGGTACATTGAAATCACCGCTTGATAGCCCTATTTGATCCTCACTGCAGTTATTTATTTTTTCCAAGTCTGTCTCTTGAGAAATAATGAAGAGAATACCAGTGTCCATAGCATACCTATGCCAAGCTTATTTAATCTGTCTTGATATTGATATCTCTGGATGAGCGATGGACCCTGTCATAGTTTTCATACTTGTTCTTCTAGGGACCACTTGAGTATCTGGAGGACCTTGAAATGTTTTCACTCTAAAGTGATAGAAGAAAAACCCCTAAGATTCAGTTTGCTAGTATTATCACTTTGGAGCCACTGAAGCATATTCTCAATTTGCTTAAAATGGCATTGCCCCATTGAAGTCAATGGAGCTTGTTCAAACCAGATTTGCCCAGCTATAATTTTAATGTGCTGTGGACAAATCTGTTTACAGGACAGATCCAAGTAGAGAATAAGAAACTGGTAAAACTCCTCTGATAGATTTCCTGTACAATCTTCTCTACTGTAGACAGTTTTATTTTTGTTGTTTGTTTGTTGATATAGCGCAAGCAGTGTGTTTCAGGTACACTACTGGCACACATTTAAGCTTAAAACATCCAGGCAGAGATGTCAGCAAGATAGCTAGCAATATGAGCCTGGATGGAGTGGGGGAGCACGGGAGTGGAGAGAGAGAGTTTTCAGAAGCCGTGGGTTTCAAAGAGTTTACCCAGAGAAAGACTATAAAGGGAGAAGAGAAGAGAAAAGAAGAGAAGAGGGCCCAGGACAGAGCCTTGGGGAACTCCCACAGAGCGGGGAAGTGATGCAGAGGAGGTAGCAGCAGGAGAAACGTTGAAGGGAGCAGTTCAAGAGAGACAAAGAGAACCAGTCAAGAACAGATCCCTGGAAACCAAGGGAGCCTAGCAAATCCAGGAGGCCACAGTCAACAGTGTCAGAGGTGGCAGAGAGATCAAGAAGGACAAGAATAGAGTAGAGGCCCTTAGACTTAGCTAAGAGAAGGTCATCAGTGATTTTGGCAAGGACAGTCTGTTGAGTGAAGAGGACGGAAGCCCAGTTGAAGGAGGTCGAGAGAGGAATTTGAAGAGAGGAAATCAAAACAGCACATTACGTAGACAGCCTCCTCCAGGAGCGTAGGAGTGAAATGGGGCGATAGCTGGAAGGGTCGGAGGGGTCAAGAGTGGTTACCTTAAGGCTAGGGGAGATGGTGGTGTGTTTGAAAGCCAATGGGACCCAGTAGAGAAGGAAAGATTTATGATGTGCAGCAGAGAAGGTGCAGCGGTGGGGGCACTTGTCATTATAGGAAGCGAGAGGGGATGGGATCAAGGCTGCAAGTGGAGCAGCTAGATGAAGAGAGGAGTGATGTGACCTCATCAAGAGAAGCTGGGGAGAAGGAGAAGAAAAGAAAGGCAGAAGGGGGAACAGTATGGAAGGAAATGGGGGAGGGAAATGGTTGAAAAGCAGTAGCAAGGCAGAGTTTATTAATTTTGTTGAAGAAGGAGAGAAGATCCTTTCCAGAGAGAAAGGAAGGGGTAAGGAGAGGGAGGCTTCGGAAGGGAAGAAAATGTTGAGAAGAGACAATGGGGGTTGCAGGAGTGAGATTCGATTAATGTGGAGTAATAGTGGTCTTGAGCCAGGGAAAGGGCATCGCTAAATGCAGAAAGTGCAAACTTAAAGTGGAGGAATTCGGTGAACTCACGGGACTTCTGCTAGTGGCTCAAGAGCAGGATCGGAAATGGCGGATCATATGCGATGGATAGGATGGCATGAGAAGGAAGCAAGGGTGTCAAGGGTGGAAAAAAGGGAGAAGTTCAGTGTGGAGACCGCAGTCTGGCCAGGCGGTAGAGAAGGCAGATGAGAGAGAGAGGAAGCGAAGTCAAGAGGGTGAATGGATTGAAGGCCATGGAAAAATCAAGTTTGGAGAAGCAGGAGGGGGTGAGTGAGAGAGACAGAATGAAGCAAGGTGATGGTTGGTCAGAGACAGGAAGGGCATCAAAGGAGAGATCCGGGAGAGAACATTTTTTCAATAAGACTGGGTCAAGGGAGTAGTCATCATGATGTGTCTGGCAGTCCGTCCACAGGAGTAGGTTAAAAGAAGAGGTCAGTGAGAGGATGCAGGAAGCAGCAGGGTCAGAGGGGGTGTCCGCTTGGATATTGAAGTTCCCAAGAATGAGGGTGAGAATATTGTCAACAGAAAGTAAGAAAGTAAGCCATGTGTCAAAATCAGAGATGAAAAGGAGTGGGAGCCTGCAGGGCACTAGATGACAGCAACACAGAGGTGGAGTGGGGGGGGGGGAGGAGTAAAGGCCAATGCAATTGGCCTCAAAGGAAGAGAAAGAGAAAGAGAGGAGAGAGGAGTGGTGAGGGGGTGGAACTGGCAAGATTCAGCAAGGAGCAGCCCAACACTGCTGCCACAATGACATGGCAAGGGGGTGAAAGTGAGGGAGAGGGCAGCAGGAGTTGCAGTGTTACAAGGTTTCTGTAAAGGCAAGTAGCTGGAGGGAACGGGAGAGGAAGAGATTGTGGATGAATGGTGATTTCTGGATGGAAGAGCAGCAGTTCCACAGGTCACAAGAGAAGGCAGCGGAGATGGGGGTGGTTTAGGTTTGGGGAGAGGGGATAGGAGTATGAGTAGATTTCAGGGTGCTGAGATATGGGGAAATAGAGATGCGGGTTGATGAGGAGGAATATTCCTCCAAGGAGGAAATTGGGAGATAAGCAGTTTAGGAGATGAGGAAAGGTGGAGAAGGGAAGAGAGGTACATGGAAGCAAACCAGATATTTACTGCAGGAGGGCAGGATTGATGGATGTGAGTTGGCATGATGCAGTGAATGGTATAGCAGAAGGTCACAGGAACAGCCGGTTCATGACTTGCCCCCAACTGGCCCTGAAATAGCCACAAAACAGCCAGCGCCCTTTTGCGTCGCCCTTTGGTCACCACGTAAGGACACTCAGAGCAGAGGCCCAGAAAATGAAGACCTGCAGGTAACTACCTGCAGGGAAGGAGAGAGAGAGACAGGGGAACATTAGCAACTGAATGGGTTCAATTCAATTACTAGGACGCATAGAAGGTTCAGTTCTAAATCTTCAGATTTGGGAATGGATGTGATCTCTGTACTGGTGCCAATGCCCATGACTATCCCTTGGAAAAGTGGCTATTAAAAAGTAATACTGCCATGTGTCGTCTCTGTCCATTTCTATCCTTAGGATGCAACATACTTTCTAGAGAGATAATATCTATGGGATTTTCCTGTCACTGGTTTATTGTGTTTGAAAGTGCCAAGTCAGGGCCCAGTGCATCTCAAACTATTCTGAGTCACTGTGCTGTTGATGCTTCCATGGCAGATGTTACCTTACCTATATAATTTCTGACTAGCATGTCACGTTCACTAATATTATGGGAACATATAATGACAGACTGTGTTATAATGAGACAAGGTAGACTGAAGGTTATTCTGAGAATCAGAACTTTGAACTGCAGCTCTTCCTTAAGCTGAAGGGGTTGGAGGGACAACAACACTTAATTAAAGCTTAAAAAGCCAGATATGTGTAAGATCATTTTAGGTACCTGATACTTTTGTTTCATTTATGCAGTAAGCACAGTCCAAGTAAGCTTAGTACATGTAGTCATGGGAAAGCAAGTTTTTTCATCGGTTACCAGAGGAGGATCATCAGGCATTTTATCCAGAAAATAAATGTACCCATGAATACTAGTAATGGTTTTTTTTTCTGTTTTATATTAAAACACCTTTTACCCAATGGTGTATAAAGTGGGGGAGTGGGGGATGATTCTCTCCTTTTGCAGGTAGAGCAACTGTAGCACGGATAGGTTAATGTGAATTAACCATAGAATACAACAAATTTGAGAAATAGGTGAAAAGCAGAATCCAGATCTCCAGTCTCTGTTTCTTGTCTAGCTGCTAAATTATCTTCTGCTCAATTGTTTGTTATTGGAATCCTCCCCCCCGCCCCCCAAACACACTTTATCTGGCCATCTCTCTAATCTGGACAAGAATCTTGCTCCTCAAGGTGTCCCCATAAGTGGATTCTACTGTAAAAGCTTAGCATGGTCAATGAATTGTGTACCGATAAGTTGCTAAAAAATAAGCTTGAAAACCCTAAATGCATTGAAAATACTGCTACTTGGAAGTTTAGTTTCTTATCCTATGGTTGTTGCATGTTTTAGGAAACGATCATAGCATTCAGTAAACGATAAGTGATGTGCATTCCCAGAACAGTGGTTTCTATTATGGTACCTGTGAGAGGCAGAACTCCCATCATACAGATGTGGAGATCTGCATTTGCCAAACAAGGAGGGCCTGAAAGGTTTTTGTTTGTCATAAAAAAAGGAAAGGAAAGCCCTAGTGATGCTTATATGTTCTGTACTCTTAATTACACTATCCTCTCTGTTGTGTAAACCAGGAAGTGTACCACTCAAGCATGGCTAAGCCTAGCTAATTGGAAACTGGACTGTAGTTTTTAAATCTGTTTTTAATTGGACAAAGTCAAAGTAGTTAAGATGATATCTTTATTTTCCTTCTGTTGGTGAAAGTATGCAAGCTTCTGAGCTTCCAGAATTCTTCTTCGGGCAAGACTAATTTGGTGAGAACTGAAAGAGTTAAATGTAAGCTAGTTTTGATTAGTGTCGTTTTCTTTTATTAGCTTTCAGAAAATGATGTCAGATGAGCAAAACATTAGAGTTTGCAACCTTTCAGTGGGTTACCATTTTCATAAACATTCACCTGGTTTCAGTGGGCATCTTAGACGGAGGTCAATTTTTCCCCCATATATTGTGCTTGCTTGATGCTTTTTTAAAAATACCAATCTCATTGTAGTCTGTCTATTATTACAATTTGTTTTGTTTGCTCCATTCCAAAGTGACTACTTACCCCTTATTTTCAGAGACCTAGTATATTTCTTTCAGAAGTACTCATGGACATATTCTACACTTTGCACTCTAATGACATTATTATATAGTTCACAAAATAGAACCTCTTTAGGGCAGTAATTTTTAATTCTCTGCTCTGCTTTTATCCACTGACCTGTCTGATATTTATTTAATCTTCCTTTTATTGAGGAATTTTTCGCATGTGAAAAGCAATTACATCATGCTTACATTAAATGTGTTTCATGCAAAGTCTTAATGTTCTTTAAATTCTCTTGGTTTTTTACAAGTGAAAACAAGAAATTGTTTTTTATTTTTCTAGAAGATGATAATCAGTTCTACACTTCGTTTCTCATTACAAAACTTTAAAATGAGCCACACTTCACAGTTCAAAGTGTGGAAGATATCATTAAACTAGCTGTCTAATCAAGAAGGTGTAAAAAATTTAATTAAACTAATAGCAGGCTGACTTAATTATTCTAAAGTATATTAAAGCACTTGCGGTACATGTGATTACAATTTTCTAATTCTGTAAGCTGGCTTTCTATTTTCTACTTAATTATTGAGTCACCATCTTCCTCATAGCCATTCCAGTAACACAAAGCACATTATTAAAGTGCTGTATATGCACAAACTCCTATAAGGATGAAAAATTCACAAATAAATTTCAGGTATTTGAAAAATGCTAAGATAGAACTATAAATGCTCCCTCTCCCCACCCCCCAAAAGGGCAACCTAGTTTGTCTTTGGAGCTTCCATTGATTGTGCTTTCAAAGCTCATGAAAGCAAGGCTGCATTGCTTGAGAGAAATAATGTGATATAAATTACCTCTAAAGTCTTGAGTCCAAGTCAAGAACAGGGCATTAGTGACCATGAGTTCTTACCTCTGATCATCATGCAGTGGTCTTTGCGAACAATGCCCTTCCATCCATCACGAAATCACCCTTCCATCCATCATGTTTGATGGCATTCTGTGCAGGACTGGAATAGCAAAAGAAGAAAACAACCCCCTTAATGCCTAGTGGTGTAGTTTTCCCTGTCTGAATAAGGACTGTTCTGCATTGATGGAACACTTTATACATTACAGTGCTGTTACTACTAACTAGCCTATGGCCAATGTGGTGGTGGCCATGGGTGCATTTACATGAGGGTTGCCAACCAATCTTGCCCCAGGACAGCTGAATCACCAGCTGTGTGTCTGTTGCACCATGACTGCCTGCCCTAGACTCCCTTCACTGCTGCTTCTGCCAGCCAGTGCTAAGCAGGAGTGCTTAACCAGTACTAATGGGGGGGGGGGGGGGTGGTGTTTATGTGGTTCAGTATTATAAAGGCCACAGTATTCTCAGTATGGGAGCAGTCACTGTGTTTGTGATCTTTGCATTGTCAAATACAAACAGCCGAACAGTAGGCCTGCAGCTAGGAGACTGGCACAGGATAGGGGGCTAAGGGGACAGACTGCATAACATGGGAGGCAATTTTTTTCAAACTAAGGAGGAAAACTTGGCACATACCTTATTCCATGTACTTCTTTAGCTAAGGTCCTTCCCTATAGAAAGCACAGATTTTTTTTAACAACCTTTCTAACTGTGATTCCTAATGAAAAAGGAAAGTTAGAGAAGAGTCTGAGTGAGTCCCCTCCACGTTCATCGTGGCAGGGGTTTGGTGGCACCCCCTCCCCCCGTGGGAAGAAGAAGGTGAGGATAGGGGTGTAGTTGGGCTGTGGGGAGTTCCAGGAGGGATGGAGCGGTTGCCTCGCAACCGATGACGGGTGCCCGGGACTCTCGCAAGAGCTGGGACTCCCGGGCTCCATCTTAGGTTCCCTTCTCACACGCCTCACTTTTGGCTGGGCGTGGAGCAGGGAAAGATTGGGGTTCATGCCTGCCAGAATGCAGGAGCACTGATCCACTTATGCAGAGCAGGCCGGCTGTGTCCCAGCAGGAGGCAGTCCTGCAAGCTATGCAGGCACAGCTGCTGGGGTACCAAGCCCATGTTGAGGAGTTGGAGGGAGCTCAAGGGCAAAAGGAGGAGCATGAGAGTGGGCAAACGGGGTGGCAGAACCCATCAGAGGTGGGCACCACCCCCCTCAAGAGGGAGCGGTCTCCCCACCAGGGACAAGGATGGCGATGGGTTCTTCCATCTCGTTACAAAGATAATGAGCCAGGGACTAGTAGAAGAAGGGAGGACTTCTTGCCCAGCCAGCAAGCACAGATAGAGGCACTCTGAGAGGGGATGCAGGCCCTGACAGACAGCCTGGAAGCGGCCCAGAGAGGGGTAGAGGGTACCAGCGGCAGCCCAAGGCCCCAACGTGAGCCAGAACCTGGGGACAGTGGGTAAGATGAGGACTACTGGTGCAAAGGGGATTGTGAAAAATAGGAGGGCAGGGCCGGCCAGACACCAGGTGCCAGACAGCCCTGGGGTGACATGGGGACATGGAGAAGGGGCACATGGACACCATTCACCATGTGTGGGGTGGGGTGGCCCTTCGACGGGGCGGTACACTCATTGTCCAACCAAGAGGTTGGAGCATTGCCCACCCCTCAAATATAATGCAGCAGCCCAGGTATGGGGGGCATAGCAGTGCTGCATGAGCCAGGCTGGGTGGTGCTGTGACCGGAGGGAAGAGCCTTGGCTTCTGTCCGGGGTGACACGCAGATGCGTCAGTCCCATTAGGGGAGCACTTGCCACAGGCCATGAAGAAGAAGATTTGGAGTGGAGAATATATAGATATATTCACCCTCCTCTTCAGCGACCCCATCCTTGACCCCAACGACAAGGAGGAGAGGAAGGACAAGGAGAGGTTTAAGAGGCCAAAGGCAGAGCGCACCTGGTCCAATTGGACGGTGACCTACACAATTTACATGGGGGTGACGTTGCTAAAATTCCCAGAGCAGGGGTTAGAGCTGCTCAAATACTCAGACATAGTGCACCGAACTTTTGACATGGGAGGACCGAGCACTTGGCTGTGCTACGATGAATTGTTTCAGCACAGGGCAACCAACAACCCGTGGCTAAGGTGGGATGTGCATGCCCATGACATCTGGCTGGGGTGCATTAGCTTTTCCAGATATGCCCCGTGATCTGACAGTGGTCATGTCATCTCCCATGTGGGGAGCACCCAGCAAGGGGTAGGGGACAGAGCCGGGAGAGCAAGGTAGTCCCCAGTGGGGCCGACATGCTGGAACTATAATTATGGAGGTAAATGTTTTTGGGCCCAATGTAAGTTCAAGCACACGTGAAACCAGTGTGCAGGCGACCATACCGCCTCGGGATGCAACAGATTCAGACAGTATGGGGCTAGAAATAGGGAAAGGTCGGGTGCTTGGCAGAGCCCAGCCAGACAATGGGGTGCCACCCAGACAATGGGAAAGGGCGCCAACCCCAGTTTGGCATGATGCCTTGCTGGCAGCAACCCGTGGGTACCCATATCAGGTGTCCGCCAACTACATAGTGGAGTGATTCAGGCAGGGCTTTAGGATTCCAGCAGAGGGTCCCCATTATCACCTGAGCACCAGAACCTTGAAATCAGTGACAGGGAGGGAGCAGCTCGTTCAGTAAAAAATCAATAAGGAAGTCAGGGAAGGAAGGATACAAGGCCCCTTCAGGACGTTTCCCATGCCCACACTGAGAATATCTCTCCTGGGCATAGTGCCAAAGAAGACCCCAGGAGAGTTCTGCATGATTCACCACTTGTCCCACCCAAAGGATGAGTCAGTGAAGGATGCGATCCCTCCGGAGCTTTGCTCAGTGAGGTATGCATCATTAGACACTTCAATCAAAATGGTGCACTCCTGCGGAAAGGGGACCCTCCTCGCGAAGTGTGACATTAAGTCCGCATTCTGACTCTTGCCGGTGCACCCTGAGGACTTCGTGGTGCTGGGCATGCAGTTCCAGGGGAAGTTCTACTTCGACAAGGTAATGCCCATGGGATGCTCAATCTCATGCGCTACCTTCGAGAAGTTTAGTATGGTACTTGAGTGAATCACATGCCACCGCATGGGGCGGAATCAAATTGCACATTATTTGGATGATTTCCTCTTCACAGGAAGGGCGGGGACCATAGAATGCACACTGGCGATGTGTGTGTTTCAGGAGGTCACTGCGGAGCTGGGAGTGCCATTAGCGCCTGAAAAGACGGAGGTCCAATGACCAGGTTGACGTATTTGGACATAGAGCTGGATACTGTACTTTCCTTGTCAAGATTGCCTGAGGACAAGTTCCAGGGACTTAGAGAATCAATAATAGCCATCCTGGGTACCCCTAAGGTGACAATCAGGCAGCTTCAGTCCCTTACTGGTAGTCTAAACTGCGGGAGTGGAGCTTGACAAGGAACCACTCCTCTTGGGGAGCTTAAAAGACAATTAGATGTCGGCACAGCCATAAGCGCACACTGTAAGCCACGCACCAAAGGGCTATGGCCCTTGAGGGGTCTGGAGAAGCCAGGTCTGTCATCTCGCAAGTTTGAATTGGCATTGTACGTAACTTTAGGCCCAGTAACCTTTGTTGTTGTTACTGGGTTAGATTGATGGACTAGCTTGGAGCTTTTGTTTGGGAAATGAAGGGAAACTATTGGTTTATTTTGGGTATTTTTAGCAGTTTTATCCTTATGTTATTGCTATAGACTTTGTTCTGGGAGAGCCCTGTGATTTATGACAGGGGCCCCCATTTAATTTGTTTGGCAGGTCACAGCTGGACTGTCCTATTTTTTTTTTCTATGGTCCAGGATTTTTATATTGCGACAACATTTAATATTTTATGATATTCGAGCAGCTTAGCTGCAAATGTTAGAGCAGGGTGCCCAGTCAAGAGGGAAAACTAATGGGACTAAGGTCTGCAATAAACCAGCTATCATGTTGTCTCCTAAGGGACCCATATAGTCCTAAGAGAAGCCCCCCAGGGAATAAAAGAAGTTTTTGAGAGAGGGTCTAAACAGTGCTGTCAGAAACCAGGGGGTGGGGGCGGGGCGGTGGGGGGGAGGTACTCTTTGGAGATTCAGGGGCCAAGCTGTGCTGCCAGCAAGCCCCGGGAAGGTTAAGGTGCCTCCAAGAGACTATGGGGCCAAGCTGCACCACCAGCAAGCCCCAGGAAGGGCAAGGCATCTCCAGGAGACCCAGGGGTCAAACTGTGCTGCCAGTAAGCCCCGGGAAGGGCAAGGCAATTCTAAGTGACTTGGGGGTTCAGCTGTCTTATCAGCAGAACCCTGGGTAGGGCAAGGCACCATACCATATACAGACTTAGGGACCAAAAATCAAAGGTATTAAATAACAAGGACATACGTGAAAAGAGTTTGTAACTTGTATATTGTCAATTTTCACATGGTAAGTCGATTATAGCCATATGCAATGGATAGGAAAAGTTCTAAGGGGTTGTTGGATGCAGCTAGGGTCCATAATACTGAAACTAAAATAATGAACTTTGTTATGAAGAATGCTTTCCCTATGGGTGACCAGAAAGGGATGATCCAAAGTAATAGCACTTTATTTCAGAAGAATAAGGGGAAGAGCAACCAGACATTACAGAATGTAGGGGATTTAGCAATCCAACCTTTAATTAATGAACTTAAAAGTCCCCTCACTCTGGATTTTGTGCCAGGCAGATATAACAGCTCATAAACAATTAAATCAAACCTAGGAAATAGTTTTACTGAATTTTTGGATAGTTTTGCGTCACCATCGGCAAATTCTACAGTCAAAGAAAACACCGTCCTCATCAGTGTATGAGGACCGTATTTGTGGGCAGCTTAAGGGCCTACTGGACTGTATTCTTAGAGAATTGAAATAATTGAACTTAACTGTTCAGGATGGCTTTGATAGCATTAACATACTGCACTCTGATCTTGAGAAACAATTAATAACATTATCTCCTAAATATAACTGAGGCACAAATATAAGCATTTCGGACACATGTGACCCAAGAAATACTGATACAAGCCATTTCCCCCAAGTCTTAAGTTTGGGGAATGAGATTACTGGAGTGCCCGCCCAGTGGTAACTTAGGCTATTTTCAGACGTATGAAGTTTTCAAAAGTTGCTTATCCTCAAAATCTATAATCATTATCGAGTGAAAACAGACATGACGCTAACCGCCCTTTAACCACGCTTGGTGGTTATTAATGCATGTTGCAGGGCTGCATAGGGCACCAATACAGCCCTGCAACATGCATAAATAACCACCAAGGGTGGTTAAAGGGTGGTTAGCATCATGTNGTTGCAGGGCTGCATAGGGCACCAATACAGCCCTGCAACATGCATAAATAACCACCAAGGGTGGTTAAAGGGTGGTTAGCATCATGTTTGTTTTCACCCATCTGTTATGATTTATTTGGTTTTTGTCTTTTTAAATTCCTAGTATAATACCAAATAGGTCTTCATAAAAACAAAAAGTACAGGTCCATGGAATTTTGTGGAATGATTCATACAGACTGGGAAATATTCCATATAGTCTAATGCTAATGATATTGTAAGAAAGGTGCTTTGGCTAATTTCATCCAAATAAAAAAAATAAATGGACTCAGTCGGTCATAACCCCATCTGTTGAAGATTGGTGGTGTTCCACTCAAGTCAGTGGAGTTACGCTAATTTGCGTATGCTGAAGGTCTGGTCCCAGATAGTCAATACTTATTTAAAATAGTTGCTAGATTTAATGGATTTTTGTTAAATCATTTTTATTTTTTATTTTTTGTTACTTCACATGCTAGCATTGGTGGTGGCTGTTTAAGAAAACCCTTTGTTTCTGTTTAACAGTTAAAAAACTCAAAACCAGGCACCACTACTTAATTTATTATTATTATTATTAATAATAATAATAATTAATAGTAATAAATTGGATCTCAGCAGTACTAAGCAAACTAACAGGACAATCGTCTACCACTTAAGTCAAGGGGAGTTTTTCCATTGACCTCAATGGGTAGAGGATAGGGATGTACACAGTAACTGTCCTTCGTTTTTGTTATTCATTTTGTTTTCATCATTAAAATGAATTTGTTTTTGTTGTATTTCGTTAGTCTTTGGGTGATTTCAGATGTTACGGCTGGGCGGTTCACCACACTCGATTCCCGGTGGGAGCGAACAAAACAACCACCCCCCGGGGCGAAGAAAAGCCCCGAACAGACGTGATGGGACCAGGACCATGGCCTGGAATTGGGCCGACACATCACGGATTGGGACAGCGAAGCAGACGTGACGCCGATCCCCAGCCATGGTCAAAACTCACAGAAGCCACCGGGCAGGGGCAGGACACAGACATGGCCACCTGAGGGCAAACGAAGCCAAAAGGCACACAAGGGAATGCCCACACAAGGGAAATGGGAAGAGGGAGAAGAGGCTGACAGGTACCACACACAGCAGGCACACAGGCAGCGAAGGCACAGCAGGACACACAGCACGACCACACGCCCGGGAACACACACACACCCACACACAGCAGGCACACACACAAGGGAACGGAAGGGAAGGGGGGCACGGGCACCCGGAAAAAACACAAGCAACAACGAGAGCAGGGGGGGGACACGGAAGAGGGGGATAACCGCAAAGGGGCAGGTCAGGCCACAGGCAGCAGCAACCCCCACCCCCCACAGCAGCACAGTCCGCATGGGCGCCCCCACAGCAACACAGGCAGTCTTGGAAAGGGGGGGGCCAGGACCCCAGGAACAAGGCACAATGGGGGCCCGCAATGCACAGCGAGCCGGGCGGAGATGGTCCAGGAGGAACACGGAGACCCCACAGTCACAGAGGGGCAGATGGAGGGCAGCCAGGACAGACGGAGCTGTGCTGCAGGTCCAAGGACACGCACACACCCCCAGTGGAAGCACCGTGGGCCAGTCCAGGGGCGCCTGAACCCCCAGGTCACACAAGCACCCAAGAGGGAGGGGGGGGCATGCAGCAGGTGGCAGCGGTGGTGGGTGCGGACAGGTAGCTGGACACAGGCGGGTTGGAGAGGCCACGCAGAGCGCCGCACCCAGGCACCAGGGTGGGCAACCGCGGAGGGAGCCCAGGGTGTGCAGTCAGACCGGGTGGTGGGGCCTGGAGGGGGCCATAGGCAGGGGCAGCAGCACCCCATGAAGCAGGCTGCACCACAGCACGGCAGAGACATCAGGGCAGGAGGAGCCAGCAGGGACTGCCCCCCCCCCCCGGACTGGGGCGGGAACCCACATGGGGGCAGGACACCGGGGGGGCCAGGAGGAGCACAGGGAGTCACAGGCTGCTGTTGGGGGCCACTGTGGGCCCAGGGCCAGGGTGCCCCACCCAGTGAACCAGGTGGGGCCAATGGATCAATCCCCGGCAGTACCCCTGCACAGACATGTGGTGGGCGATCAGGTAGTAGGCCTCGAAGGGATCATGCATGGAGAGACCCAGCTGGACTTCCACATGGAACCACACCCCCAACAGGGCCGACATCTCCGCCGCAGTAGGCTCCGACACACAGCAGGCAGCAGAAGGGGGCCAAGGAAGATGTCCCAGCTCCAGCAGCTGGTGGTACACCACCCCACGGGTGCACTGGTACTCACGCGCCCCGTGAACACAGGCAAAGTAGGACACGGCCAAGGCAGGGGAACCCTCAGCAAGGCACACCGTGTAGGCGCTCAGACCGCACACAACCAGTGCAGACACAGTCTCAGCCCCGGACCAGGGCACATGCGAACACCACTTGTCTGGGATGCGCCCCTCAGGGAAGCGAACCAGCCCCAGGGTCTCCGTATGCAGCCGGCAATCACGAGCGCTCGCCTCATAGCCGAAGTAGC
>QEPC01008358.1:985816-1028859 GCA_003113815.1 Sphenodon punctatus | reverse complement strand
CCCCCCCCCCCGGACTGGGGCGGGAACCCACATGGGGGCAGGACACCGGGGGGGCCAGGAGGAGCACAGGGAGTCACAGGCTGCTGTTGGGGGCCACTGTGGGCCCAGGGCCAGGGTGCCCCACCCAGTGAACCAGGTGGGGCCAATGGATCAATCCCCGGCAGTACCCCTGCACAGACATGTGGTGGGCGATCAGGTAGTAGGCCTCGAAGGGATCATGCATGGAGAGACCCAGCTGGACTTCCACATGGAACCACACCCCCAACAGGGCCGACATCTCCGCCGCAGTAGGCTCCGACACACAGCAGGCAGCAGAAGGGGGCCAAGGAAGATGTCCCAGCTCCAGCAGCTGGTGGTACACCACCCCACGGGTGCACTGGTACTCACGCGCCCCGTGAACACAGGCAAAGTAGGACACGGCCAAGGCAGGGGAACCCTCAGCAAGGCACACCGTGTAGGCGCTCAGACCGCACACAACCAGTGCAGACACAGTCTCAGCCCCGGACCAGGGCACATGCGAACACCACTTGTCTGGGATGCGCCCCTCAGGGAAGCGAACCAGCCCCAGGGTCTCCGTATGCAGCCGGCAATCACGAGCGCTCGCCTCATAGCCGAAGTAGCCAAGTCCAGAGCTCAAGCTCACAAAGGCACCCGCACGGCTGCCTGGGGTGCCCAGGAGCAGCTGCACGGCTGGGGTATGCCACAGGTTGCAAAGAGACATGGTCTCGCGGAAGGTCCAGATATGGGGGGCCCCCATGGGGGCCGGGGAGCAGGAGTCCAGTGCACGGGCAGCCAGCCATGGTCCGGCATGACAGGGAGAATAACACAAAGGTCTGGGGGGCACACACCCTCCAGGGCCGGGAGGGCCTCCGAGGGGTCCCAAGGCCAGGGAAAGCGGCTGCGGACCACAACATTGTAGCACAACAGAGCGAGGCATGGGGTGCGGACCCGGCACAGCTTCAGAACACAATAGTGCTCACACTGTCCGGCTAATTGCACCTCCAAGGCCACACTGTAGCAAACAGTGTGGGGAGGGGCGGCAGGGTAGTGGTGGAGATGGCCGATGGAATGCAGCTGTCCAGGGAGCGTGCAGACCCACGCGCCCATGCAGGGGCGAGGCCAGGGGCGCTGCCTGCCGGTGTACCCAATTGCATGCACGCATACCCTGGCCCCCCCAGCCATCACATAGGCGCACATTGTGCCAGCGTGCAGGAGCAGGGAGATCCCAATATCGTGGGACCTGTCCATTTTGGCTGTGTGCTCCCGCACCATCCCAGTGATGGCCTGCTCCAGCCTCCTGAGTGCCTCCACCTGCCTGCTGTGTTCCCGGTGCTCCCACCTCCGCTCCAGGTGCACCTTGGCCTGGAGCCTCTGGTCCCTCGCCTCGCCCCTCTCCAGGGACCGCTCGATGGCCGCCTCCATGCGGGCCACGGCCTTGATCATCCTCTCCCCCTGTTCCGCCACGTTCTGGATGATCTCCTGCACCTGTTCCTCCCTCTGCCTGCAGACCCATGCCCGGTACTCCCGCATGCGCTGCGCTGGGGCCACGGGCCCTGGGGATGCTGCCTGCCGGGGTTGGCCTGTGGGTATTAGAGGGTGAGTCCGGTCCTGTCCCTGGCCCCTGCCTCCTGCCCGGGATGGGGCAGGGGCCCCTCGGGTCCCATGGCATCTCTCCTGGGCCCTCTCCACCCCCTGACCCAGGACCCTCCCATCCCCTCCGACTGCCCAGGGACCCCCTCCATGCACCCCGGGGTGCCCTCCCTACCGCCCCGCCTGCCTCACCTGCACCTGCTGCACCTGCTGGCTGGCCTCCTCAGCTGCTGCCGGCTCGGTCTCCTAGGTCCATTCCCAGGGTGTTCCGTGTCCTGCAGGCGAGGGAAGGGGCTGTGGGTGTTGGGATGCGCGGTTGGGGGACCTGGAATGGGCCCCCTCCCGCCTTGCCGGTGGGGACTGAGGCTCAGGCTGGGGTGGCCCCTGCCCCCTCCACCCCCCTGGTCCTCTCCTCCCTGGGCATGGTCCCTCCCCTCTCCCGGTCAGCCTCTTACCCTCGATGTCCATCTTGGATCCCTCGGAGGCCGGCCCCTTGGTGTGGGAGTGCTCCCCCATGGACCACTGGCTGAGGGTGGTAACGGTGCCGACCTCGGACTCTGCTTGGCTGTCCTGGAGGTGGGTGCTCTCTGGGCTGCTGACGGGGGGGGCTTCTGGTGCCAGGGCACTCTTCCTGGGGGTCTGGGACCCCGGAGCTCATGTTTACCAGGTGGGCGGTGAGGGGAGGGGGTACCTCGGCCCATACCCTGCCCTGGACCACTGCGCTGCCCATGAGCCGTGGGGCGACGTTGGACCCCTTCATATGGAGGATGCGGTCCAGGGCATCGTAGAAGGGGGTGGTCCGGGCCCCATGTCCGGACCGCCTATTGTTGTCCCGGATGGCCTTGTACCCCCTCTTCATCTCCTTGGCCTTTGAGTCGCACTGTGCCACTGTGCGCTGGTGCCCCGCCACCTCCATATCTTGCACTATGTCCTGGTAGACATGCTCATTGTGCTGGTTGAGGGTGAGCTCCAGATGGTACTCCAGGGTCCCCCAGATCCTGATGAAGTCCCTGGTCTCCTATAGGCCCCACTGGCCCCCTCGGTGGTACACCTTCCTCCGTTGTCTCCACAGCAGGTCGTCCTCCTCCTCCTCCACCTCCGTCTGAGCAGGGCCGCTGTCCTCTGGGGGCTCATCCACCCGGGCCCTTTTCCGTGTCTGTGGGGACAGTAGGTGGGGGGTGTAGGGTTGGGTGCGGGATGGGCCCCCTCGCAGGGAACCCCTGTCCCCGGTATCCCTGCCGGTCACCCGAGTGTGGCCCGTGCCCCTCCGGGAGCCCCTATGCCCCCTGGAGCACTCCCCTTCCTTCCCCTTACCCGTTTCCTGGGTGCCTCCTCCAGCACCGGTCCAACTGCTGTCCCCGGGGCATCACGTCCCGCGTGCTGCTGCAGGTGTTGTCCCTGCACCTCCTGCATGGTTGGCACGACCCATTTCTCCCCCTCCTCTGCCTGCGCTCCCTCCCCCTCTGTCGCTGCCCCTGCCTCCTCCTCCTCCTCCACCGTCGCTCTCTCTCCCACCGCTCTCTTCTGCCTCCCTCCTCGCTCCATCCCGCCACGCTTGCCTGCTGCTGATTTCCCTTTAAATCTCCCTCCGATGGTTGTGTTGTTGCTGGTTGCCTGGCAGCGACACTGCGTGCATTGTCCACGGCTGGGGCTCGTTTCCTTTGGTTCCGCCCGGGGATTGGCGTCCAGACGTTACTTTTTGTTGTTTCCTGGTGGGGATCTCTTTGACCACGCTTCCCGGGATTTTGCGCCGGGGAGCTCGGGAAGCGTGGTTGGAATTGACCCCATGTGGGTATTGACCGTGGCGAACATCTGCCGCGCACCGAACAGATGTACAGGGCTCTTTGGCCCCGCCGCGGGATTGAGCGTGGTTCACTGTGGTTGAGCGTGATCTCGTAACGTCTGAAAACACCCTTTATTTCATTTTTGTTTTTACTTTTGGGTTTTTTTTCCATTGGTTTCAATGGAAAACACATTTTCAGCTGTAACATTTTTTGTTTTTTATCTGATTTGGATGAAAAATGGCAGACGTGTACCCTCAATGGAGGCCTTTATGTGTACCAAACTTCAGAAAGATTAGAAAAAGGGATCAAATTTTAATAAGCTGTTGAAATTCGTTGTTTAAGAAATTCTGCATATACATTCCTGGCTGTAACGTCTTTGTCGCCCATCTGAATATAGGTATTAATAATCCATGCTTTTTCTGATGAAGGAGGGAGGTTTGGAGGAGGAGGGGCATGGTTGATGGCACTATGGCATAGTGATAACCCGTTTTGGTGGCTGGAGTTTGGAAGGGAAGGGAGTGGTGAGCATACCAAAAACAGGGAGTGGCGAGGCTGCTGAAGCATGTGTTTGCACTTGAGATCTGGGGGAGGGGCATACTAGCCCAGGTTGAAAGGGAACTACTGTGGGAAAGCCACAGGCAAAGTCTGGGTGCTGGCCAGTCACAGAGTAGCTGACTGCATGCCTGTGCCTCTGTGCTTCCCACTGCTATTTCCAGACCTGGCTAGCCTGTGAACCCCAATAGAAAATGCAGAGGTCTGCAGCCGGCTAATCTGCAAATGCTAATAGGGAACACATAAGGAAAGGCCAGCATGGGGGAGGGCCCATGCTGAGATGGGAGCTGGATGAGACAGAAACAAACTCAGTGACACCAGCCAGGAAACACTTCTAAAGGCTTTATTGATGTCACAAAAAGATCACTTGAAACAGCTCACTGATGCTCATCAAACTGTCACTGATGGTGGCTGTTGGATCTAGCATTGTGGTTAGTGTCCCGGCACAAGGCATCTTAGATCGTTCTGGCTATGCACTGCTCTGCTCAGTTCACCTGGTCCTGGAATAGGGGTGCTAACTGGTGGGAGGTTCTCAAATATGGCCCCATCAGTCTCACAGATGTTATGGAGAACAGAGGTGGCAGTAAGCGAAATGGTCTCAAAGCTGGAAATCAATTTCTTGTCCTTCCAGAGGTATCCAGTGCTTGACTCACACAGTGTGGAGTGTGTCCATCTTGTGTTTGATTTGGCCAGGGATATATTGGGGATTCTGTTAGTGTACTGATCAACCCACTGCACTGCATCCTCTCTGGCTGATCTGGTCTTGGAGGTGGTGTTGAGATCGCCCAGACTTATGGTCTTGGGGGATTTCAACATTCATGCCGAGGCCAACCTTTTAAGAAGAGGAGCAGGAGTTCGTGGTTTCTATGGTGACCATGGGTCTATCTCAGGTAGTGGGAGACACGTGAAAAGGGGGACACACTACATTTAATGTTTTGCACTGACCTGGAAACGGGAATTCCAATTATTGGGAGTGTTGATTATTATAACTCCCTTGTCATGGCTGGATCATTATCTCCTGAAGGTTCAGATCCTGGCTCTCCTATGCCCCCATCATGATGATGGACTGGTTAGGTTGGTCTGCCTTCAGAGACTTATGGATCCAATTGGAAATCTCAGGGGGATTTACCTACTGACCTTGATGGCTGCCGTAATGATGGCTTTCATTACCACTCTGTTGATGACCCAGTTGCCTTATGGAATGGTGTTTTGACCAAGACCATCAATACGGTCTCTGTGGTATACGAAGGGCCTGAGCAACTGAAGTAGCAGGGTAGGCGGTTAAAGTGCAGGTGGCGCTTGACTTGCACCGAATCCAACCAATTGTGGCATAGATCATTTTTGAAAGACTATGCCGTGACTGTGATGGTGACATAGAAGCCTTTCTTCACCACTGTCATAGTCACACCACTGTGAAGTCACATCCAGCAGAGCTTTTCCGGGTGATTAATCTGACCCATCTCTGCCAGGAGGTGGAGTCATCTAATGCTTGCTATGATATTTTTATTGATTACTTTTAAGAGAAAATCACTTGTATTCACCACGAGTTTGGCGTTGTTACTATGGCAGAGTCAGAGTTTGGGGCTGTGGAGGTCCAACCTTGTCCTTTTTATTTGGATCAATTTCAGTCCCTGTCATCCTCCCACATACAGGAAGTGCCTGCGACTGTGAGGGCCACCAGTTGTGAACTAGATCCGTGCCCATCCTGGATGGTGAAAGCCAGCTGGGGGACATTAGGGCTGTTGCTGGTCGGGGTTGTCAATGCCTCCCTTTTGGGAGGGCAGGATTTGAGACTTCCTTAAGATGGTGATTGTCTGACCTCTGCTCAAGGAACCATTTTTGGACACTGGCTCTCCTGCCAGCTATCTGTCTGAATCTAACCTTCCCTATTACCTCCTGCAAGCATGTCTCCTGGTGCATGTCTGCCCCTGGGGGGTGTAGAACAGATTTGGATGGTTCGCCCCCAGAGACCAATGTAACTCAGATGGTTCCAGAAAGCTCTTGGGGAGTTACCCTCTGATCTTGATATCCTCGTGGCTTTATGGAATACCTGGCTGTTGGAGGCCATTGACTGGACAGCTCTATGGCATCGGGTCCCTCAGTGTCAGTTCCTCAGAACTCTGCGGTTTATGTAGGGCTTGAAGTTGCTGAAGCGGGAAGGGCAGTGGTTGAAGTGACAGTGATGCTGTTCACATTCTGAAGCTGACAGATTGCAACATAGAGCTAGTTTTCGTGTCTATGCTGTAGCTGTAAGAGCAGCAAAAAAGGTGTTTTTTGCTGCTTGTAAGTCTCTGCTAAATCTCGTCCAGCGGAGCTTTTCTGGGTGGTGAGGGGGTTGGTTGATCCTGGAATCGGAGGTATCTGATGCTCGCTGTGACATGTTTGGTGATTATTTTGCAGAGAAAATCACTAAGATTCAGCACAACTTCAGTGCCGCACTTATTTCAATGGGTGAACCAGAGGTTGTGGAAGACCCGCCTTGTCTGGTTTTGTGGAATCAATTACAGTTGGTGTCATCCACTGGGGCAGGGGATGTCCTTGGGGCTGTTAGGGCCACCTTTTGTGAACTTGACCCATGCCCATCCTGGTCGGTTAAGGCCAGTCAGGAGACGGTGGAGCTGTTTCTGGCAGGGGTGACAAATGCCTCCTTTAGGGAGGGCAGAGTGCTGGGCTGCCTCAAAGAAACGGTGGTGCAACCTCTGCACAAAAAATCTATCACTTGATGTTGATTCCCTCACCAATTATCGGCTGGTCTCTAACCTTCCCTTTTTAGTGAAGGTTATTGAGCAGGTGGTGGCTCAGCAGCTACAGGGGCATCTAGGCTGCACTGGTTATCTAGATCCCTTTCAGTCTGGTTTTCATCTGGGCTATGGCACAAAGACTGCGCTTGTGGACTTGGTCAACTACCTTCGCCGTGAATTAGATCAGGGTCATTCGACCCTGCTAATTTTGTTCGATCAGTCGGCTGCTTTTGATACCATTGACCATGAGATGTTGGTGACTCGCTTGTGGGAATGAGCTGGAGTGAGCAGGTTGATCCTTGACTGGTTTCGCTTCTTCCTGACTAGTAGAACGTGTGGTGTTTTGGGATTGTTCTTCATCTCCACAGGACCTCACTGACAGACACATTCACTGGCCAATTACTGCATGCTTCCAGCTTTACAGAACCAATCGGTAGTGACTTTGAGGTGGGCATAGGGGACGGCCCCGAGGCAGACATAGAAGGGACATAACTAGGACTTTGGGGATAGCATCACAGCAATCAGGAGACATAGTTTACACATCCAGGCTGGCCAGTTATCATCACAATCACATCTTGCAGCACTGTGACAGAGGACGTAAGAGAATCTCTATTGGCTGTTTCCTAAACAGATGCTTCTGACTTCCCAGTAACAAGTGGGGGAGAGATGTTGGGATGGTCACCGCACAGGATGAGGATATTTGGTTGACCAATATCCTGCTGGCCAATTGGCATCACAGACCGATTTTATACCACAGTGACCCGTAAGAGAATCCCTGGCATAGGCGCCATCTGTGCTGTGCAGACATATAAAATTGGGACCCTTTATCACATCTTTCTGATATTTCACAGAGATAATCATAAATGTCTGAGATACAGCCCTGCCAAATTTCATGTACACTGGTTGGACTACAAATAAATCAATTTTTATTCAGGCGTAACCAAAGATCATAGCCATTTTTTAAAAGAAATTAAAAACAGTATTTAAATATGACATATAACTAATTACCACAGAGCCATCACAGCCCCCAGTTCATACTGATTTAGGTACTATCACCCAAAACCTTCATCCTACCCCATAAGAAATTAGTCCTTATGATGAATGCTTGGCATAGAAACCTTGCCACTGCCACTGAAGTTTTTGGGGAAACATCTTCTAACAGATATTCCACATATTCAGCGATAATTCTCCCTGGACATTTCCCCAGCAGCTGACCAAGGTAATGTTTTCTTGCATGCTCGTATAGCTTGCATTCCACCAAGATGTGGCCCACGTTTTCTATTTGAAGGTGGTCAAACGGGCATAGTCGAAACTCAAATGGAATTGTCAGTAATCTTCCCTCTAAAAGTCTGGTTGGCAGAGTATTAGTTCTTGCGGCAAAGAATAAAAACCGCTCCCTATACGAAGTCAAAGCACCCAAATAAGGTGCCATAGTTCCTATAGATGAAGCTATATTTACATAAATGTTCAAGGATCGATACCCTGCCATGGCCATTAATGCCTTTTGTTTGTCTAGATCCTCAAGCCATACATTCACCTCCAACCTTGCTTTATATAGCGGTTTGTCCAATACATACAAAGGTGACAGTCCGATATGCTCAAGCAACTCTTCTATATACTTATTCCAATTACTTATGTATCCGTCGGCACGTAAAAACTCGAATAACCCCATCACCACCGGGGAGTTATACAATCTTAACCATAAAAAAACCAATTGCTTCCGAATTTGACATTTTAAAGAGAACAAACCCACGTCTATTCTTAATTATACTGAGGGAATACAATTTATTGCCTTTAGCAACTTACGAATGAATTGAGAATGAACTTGTTCTATTTTGTCTTCATGTGAACATGCCCAAACTGCTGCACCATTCAATAACTGTGGGATCACCTTGGCTTTATATACTTTAATTGCAGGGGCCACCACTCCCTTTTTGCAGGCATAAAAATACCGTAATATTGCTGCTGAGGAACTTTTGCCTCTATTCAGTGAAGCTTGCACATGATGGGACCAGCTCCGATTGAAGGAGAAAATGATCCCCAAGTATTTGAACCATAGAACCTGTTCAATTAAATTCCTCTTGATGTACCAGGTAAATTTGATCAAGGTGGAAGAAAAGACTACCACCTTTGTTTTATTAAAATTAATTTCTAAATGATTCCTTTCACAATAGGAAGCTAAGGCGGCTAACTGGCTTTGGAGCCCTATTCTAGTCTGAGACAGGATTACAGAATCATCAGCATACAGAAGACATTCTATATGTCGATGAGCCAGCTTTGGGGGAAAGAACTCCTGGGCAACCATTACAGGGATTAAATCGTTCACGTAAATATTAAAAAGGGCCTGTGCCAACAGGCAACCTTGCCTCACCCCCAAATTTGTTTCAATGTCATTAGACAGCGTACCCAAATTATCTACCCTGACAGCCATTACCAAATTTGAGTATAGGGACTTAATTAAATGAAGTAGCCTTGAGTCTATATCTAATGCAGCCAGTTTCCTCCATAGTATACCATGATCAATCAAATCAAAGGCCATGCGGAAATCTTTGAAAGCAGCAAAAAGCTTATGCTTAGCTTGAGTGTATTTGCTTATCAGATTATTCAATACCAAGCAATGGTCTATAGTTGATCATCCCACTTGGAAGCCTGCTTGTTCGGGCCATATGACCATATGCTCTCCCAACCAGCAGTTTAAACGCATAAGCAAATACCTTGCATAAAGCTTTCCAACTACCGACAATAAACGAATAGGGCGATAACTTGCAGGATTTGCCCTATCCCCCCTCTTGAGAACAGGGACCATGATGGCCCTTCCCCAATCGGCTGGGACCCTTCCTGACCTGTTTATCGCATTAAATTTATTTATTTATTTATTTGATTTCTACCCCGCCCCTCCTGCAAACAGCTCGGAGGGGCGGGTAGGAGGGAAGGTTAGAGGGAAGGTTAGAGAAGGTCGGAGAACTTCCCTTCTCTAAAAGGGAAGGTTAGAGACAGGTCGGTAACTGGCAAGCGCATCCACGTCTAAAGTTGGTTTTTCAGCAGGGGGCGCACCATAAGGTGGCCAGCACCAGAATCCACCAATCCTGGTACCGTCTTATAAATTTTAGAGTTACTAAGTGTGCTCCATGGGCCTTCCTACTTTTCCCACACTTAATTAAGGAAAGAAGCTCCTCAGCAGTCACCGAAGGCCATTCCTCACCAACCAATCTGGTATCCCCTGGAGCCTCTATCCCTCCCACATCTTGCCTGACTGTAAATATCTTCTTATAATGATCCTCCCATGTTTTACTTGGGATAGGGAAAATACTGGTTCTTAAATCCCCCAAAATGGGTCTGTTTACAATTTTCCAAAATTTGGAGGAGTCTCCTGCATCTGCTGCTCTAAGCAATTCATCCCATCGCCTACTCATGTATTCAGCCTTCTTTGTCCTAATCAATTTTGTATAGTCCACTTTAAGCACAAAATAGTCTGATGGCAATTCCTGCAAGCCTGATGCCCATACCTCTCTGCATTTTTTCATGAATACCTTCTTCCGGATACTGCATTCCCTATCATACAAGGGGTGTGGTTGTCTGCCACCTTGCTTATACATCCCAGATTTTCGCACACCTTCCAAGGTCGGGTGGAGATAAAGGATAAGTTTATCAAAAGCATCTATTGTACCACCCAGCTCTGAACCGAGTATTTCATATTTAAGTTCTTGACATTGGGAGGAACCAAGTGCCTCACTTAGCGCCTGTGCCAGTTCTTTGTTCCACGGCTTCCTAATGTATTAGCTAGTCCCTTTGCCAGCTTCCCCTGTTTTATCAAAGTTGGGCAAAATATTAGTGTCCACTTCCACCAAAATAGGCAAATGATCGCTGAGGAAAATTGGGTTGATAATATTTTTTCTAATAGTTGGCAAGGAATGACTAGTAACCAAAAAGTAATCAGACACACTCCTTCCCTGATGGCCAATAAAGGTAAAAGCTCCCCCTTGGTCGTCAAAACATGACCCATTTAATACCCGTAAATTCAAGCTCCCAACCATCTCAGCAAATTTAATTCCACTTTCAT
The DNA here is from genome assembly GCA_003113815.1 of Sphenodon punctatus. NCBI lineage: Eukaryota > Metazoa > Chordata > Lepidosauria > Sphenodontia > Sphenodontidae > Sphenodon > Sphenodon punctatus. The sequence continues at coordinate 1,018,132 of QEPC01008358.1, read as the reverse complement.
TTATATGGAAATCTAATGATATCCTATCTCCCCTTAAGAATATAAAAGAGAGATAAGGTTTTAAAGCCTCATCTGAGGGTCCCATATGGGCATTAAAATCCCCCGCCATATAAAAAACGGGCCATGGGAAAATCCAATAACAATGTTTCAACAAAGTTTCTAACTTAGACCAATACTTCTTATTAAAAGATCCTGCATTCTGGGGAGGGATGTACACCGATCCAATTATTATTTTACTACCCTTTCCCTGGAGAACAATACTTATTGCCAAAGGGGGTAACTCTTCCACCTTCAATACAGAGACTTCCAATGACTCTGCTACCAGGCAGGCCACTCCCCCTTTTAATCACCCTCTTGCCATGTTGGATGCCACTGGAAAAGCATAAGAAACATATCCTTTTAGTTTGGGTAGCTCTTTCAGCCAGGTCTCCTGCAGTAAAATGATATGGAAGGTAGAAAGAATCCTGGCAAAGGCAGGGTCTCTGCTCTGCGACTGCCAACCAGCAATATTCCTAGAGCAAATCCGGAGTGACCTATGCTCCGTTAGCCCTGGATTCCTCTCATGTCAGGGAAGGACCCCTCTGCCCCTCCCCTCCAAGGGAATCTGGTGGGGCACTTCATCATTTTGCTCCTGTAACCTCCCTGATACCTGGCCAACTAATACAGAGACTCTATCAGGTGGTAAATGCATCAGGGGATGTCTAATCCTAACAACCTGTTCAGCCTGCTGTCCTTCCTCACCCCTCTTAATACTCCATCTTTCATTGTCTTGAAAACCTGATGTAATATCCTTCTGTACATATGACTGTACCCCTGAATCCAGGGGTCTTGTCCCTAAGCCACCCACTTCTAGTTGACTTCCTGACAACCTACCATCAGCTTCTACAGGGACATCTACCATCTCAAGCAATCTTGATTGTGATGGACATGTTGGCTCTTGCTGCCCCTGTTGCACATCTGTAATTCCATCAAGAGTACGTTCTGTACCAGCCATTGTATCCTGGATAAGCAAAAGCTTCCCCAAGAGTAGATCCTGCTCCGAGGGGGTCATAGCTTCAAAAACCTTAACTATACTTTTTTCCTCCTCTAGGGGGGTGGATATATCTGGCCAAAGATCTGTGGTTCCACGCCCTAAGTTGGTTTTGGGGGATTGTAATGGCATTGCTATAAGTTCTGGCCCATTTTCCTGAGAGTTGGATATCTGCTTGCTAACTTGCATCTCTATAGGGTCCCCATTAGATGGTTCACCATTCATGTCCTGACTGCCTTTACAACTCCTAATATCTTCCCGCCTAGATATGGCCTGAACCTCACGCCAAGTCTGCCCGGCCACTGGGGGGGGGGGGCGTTTCTTTTATAAAGACCCCTATGGTCAGGCCCCCTCTGCCAGGAGCTTTGGCCATTTGCAAATCTAGCTGACTATAGGAATAAACTCTATCTATAGAGATACCTCATTGTAATAGTACTTGTCTATTTCAAAACAACTTTTAACACCCAATTAGACTCTCCAAAATAGATCTTACAAATAATTGCCTGGGAATTTGTATTCTGGGATATGATCTTAATTATATCCTGTGAATCCAATTTGTCACCAAGCAAAAATGAAATATTCCGAGCAGTCATCATATTAGAGTCCCAGGTAGGAATAACTCCATTCAACAATGGGCGACCCTTAATCCATATAGCTGTATTGATAATATGCATAGCTCTTACTCCAGGCCTCTGCCATCCAACCATTCTTCTATTATAAGTAAGTGGAGGCAGATCGTCCAATGGTTGTATAAGGCCAGAAACAATGGAGAGGGGAGCCCTTCTTATTGGAGAGAAGGCCTTCCTGGAGATACCTGAGGTAGTCAAGGAGCTATAGGCTGTGGCTATTAACTGGACTTGTCTCCTAAAAGCCATAAAATCATGAGTACAGTTCATAAAATCACCCTGTATCTTGTCCAACATATTAAAAAAACAGTCACACATTTCCCTTACCCCAATATCTTTATCTTTTCCACTATTGAAGGGATTGTCAATTTCCTGGGCCAATGGGGGTGGGATGGTTCAACAGGGCTGATGTCAACGGAGGGTCCTTATTCACAGAGACTGCTGGACCCTCAACTACCCCCTCCCGTTCTGGCCCAGAGGCCAGGCAAGCAAATCTATTGGTGGAGAGTCTAAGATTGGCCGCCGGGAGGGGAGATCTAAAGGTCACAAGATCTGTAATTGTGGCCTGTTTAAGCCTAGGTTGGTCTACCAGCCAGGGGGAAACAGATCCTCTACCTCTTTTGTGCTCTGCCATAACAGACACCACCCCAATCCCCTCTTCCAGTGAACCTATTCGGTAACCTAGGTTTCCGCCTTTACGCGTAGAAGTAGCCGCACTCCTAGAGAGGGGCTGGCTCAGGCCCGGCCAGCGCCTAAGGCTGCGTGCACAAAGGCGTGCCCTTGCACGTGCAGCCCTTAGGCATGCATGCATGCCTAACACGCTCCGGTTCCTATACCCTCGGGAGGGGCGGGGATTCTCCACCCATCCAATGGGAGTGCCACTCAGTCCCCAATCAGCGCCCACTCACACGACCCAGCTGTGCCATGCCACCATTGATCACCTCTGTCCAGCGGCTCCAGGGATTCCCGGCGGCTGCGACACACCGGCTACCATCCACCACAGCGCTCTCCATCCTTTGATGTTATCTTCAGACATACATTTATTATTATTATAAGCTTCTATATAGCACCAGCGATGTACCTGGCACTTTACAGAGAATAAGATAAACACGGTCCCTGCCCAAGAGCTTACAATCTAAAGACAGGGGAAGGGGAGACAGGGAAGGGGGAACAGAGGGAGAGACAAGGGTTGCAACATTCATGAGGATGCCAGAACTCAGGTACACATTCTTGGCTTGGTTACAGTAAATTGGGGAGATTTCAGATAAGAGGTGGGGGATAATCCTGGGTGGGATGATTAGCAGGAGTTAGGAAGGGCGGAATGGAAATGGTGGGTTTTGAGGAGGGACTTGAAGGTGTGGAGGGTGGGGGTAAGGCGGACGAGGGAAGGGAGGGAGTTTCAGGTGTGTGGGGCAGCAAGGGAAAAGGACGAAGGCGGTTGGGGGAGCAGGGGAGGTGTGGGAGGGTGAGGGAGGGGATGAAAGAGGAGCGGAGTGCTCGAACAGTGACTAGGGGTATTTTCAGACGTTACGGGGCCCTTTGGCCCCGTACCGTAACCAACGTCTTCGTTCCCCGCCGGGGTCACCCCTGCACGGCCCAACAGACGTGCCGGGGGGATCCCGGCGGGGAAAGTGGGAGGGGCCGGGGCCGCGCGGCGCAACGTGCGGCCGCACGGCCCCGCCCCCTCCACGCACCCCGCCGCCCGCCCTCCGAGGAGACGGGCGGGCGGCGGGGCCAATGCGGCCGCCGCGTCTGGCCGATCGTGCCACGGCCCGGGATCCCGCCGGGGATCCCGGCCCGTGGCACGCGGCCAGACGTTACTTTTTGTTGGCCACGGCCCGCGGTCCATTTGACCACGCTTCCCGGGACCTTCCCCCGGCTAGCCCGGGAAGCGTGGTTCAAATTGACCCCATCTGCAGATTCAGCGTGGCCAACATCTGGCGCACGCTGTGCAGACGTTCAGGGGCCTTTCGCCCCGCCGCGGGGTTCACCGTGGTTCAGTGTGGTTCAGCGTGATCTCGTCACGTCTGAAATCACCCTAGGAGGGAGATCAGGGCAGAGAGGTTGGGGGGAGTGAGGTTGTGAAGGGCTTTGTAGGTGAAGACGAGGAGCTTGTGCAGAATACGCTCAGGAAGTTAATTGCTTATACCACCAGGACCCTTTATCCAATACTTCTGAAAGTTGGCAGATATGGGAAGGGGTGTAAACTTGCCAAGTTTCCTCTACATTAAATGTGAGTGAAAGAAGTTACAGCTAAGAATGTATATGAAGATTTTTGCAAAATAATATAATTCAACTGCTTCTAAAATTGGATTCTGTTATCCAATCATTTTGGAATTTGGTACACGTAATGCCTCCCATTGAAGGTAAAACCCTCCAGGTTTCAGCCAAATATAATGAAAAACAAAAAGGTTACAGTCAAAAATGTGTTCTACTTTGAAACCAATGGAAAACTAAAGCAAAAATTTGATATTTATGAAAACAGGGTTCTAGCGGGGGTCAGGCAAGGGTTTATTCACTGTCCAGTGTGGGCCAAACCCCACCCCCAGCTGTGCTCTGCTCCAGGCAACTTCCCAGCTTTGCAGTTTAAAAGGAGAAGAAAAAGAAGCCTTGATAGCTGCTTGGCCCTGGCTGCCCTTTCCAAAGATGGCACCTGCAAGACTGAGCAGCTCTTCTGCACATGCTCGGCCCTTCAGGTGCCATCTCTGGAAAGGGCAGCCAGGGCTGAGCAGCTATTCTGAGGATGCTCAAGGCTTTTTTTCTTCTTCTTTTAAATTGCAAAGCTGGAAGTTGGCTGGAGCAGAGCACAGCTGGGGGGTCAGAACACCCCACCACCACCACCACCACCAGACAGTGAGTAAACACTTGCCTTACCCCCACTAGGTCCTTAAATCCCATCTCCTACTCAAACTTTCTCTTCCCCCCCACAGGCAGGGAGGCCAGGCGAAGGCTGGAGGTGCCCAGGGGGCTTATCTTTGTCCCCTGGTCACCTTTGGCCCCCGTTTCAGTCCCCCCACCCCACCTGCAACCCTGGCCCCTCGAGCAATTCCCAAGAACTCGAGTGGGGCGAGACCACCCGAATTCTTGAACCTCCCTCTCGATTCTCGCAAATTATTCATGAGAAGAATTCTTTTTCTCCAGCCCTAATTAAAAGCAACGTGCTAAGACTCCTGGTGTAGATCTGATTTTAAATAGCAAATTGTTCTGCCAACATATTGTCACCTTACATTTCCTTAAAGTGCATCAGAATTTTATTTATTTATTTATTTATGTATATATTTATCATCATTACTTTTGGTTTAAGTGTAATGCTCCTTTTTCTACACATTTTTTCCTCAGCCAAATCCTCTTTTGTTGATTTCAAATTTTATATAAGTGAAGAGGAGCGATAATGCATGTGTTTGATATTCAAATCTCTCTTTGTTCTGTAAGAAAGATGAATAGTCGAAGTATGAATATTTTCTTTACTTGATGTTCAGACATTTGAACTTAGTAACCTTTCTTCACAGGGATTCAGCTTGTAGAAAGATTTGTTCTATTTTTTTAAAAAGAGCTATTTCTGGTTCAAGGAAACATATTGTGAAGTATAGATTTAGGAATGTATATGTCTCCATGTACAGCATGACATCAAAAAAACATATTTATACAGTGAACAATGAGATGTAGGAGGGCTGAAAAAATAATTTAAAACAATAAACCTTTTTTTATATAAATTAATTAGTAATATATACTCCAATAACTATGAATGTCATTATTTAATGTGATGTATTTGATCTTGAGTATATTTTATAAATGTCAAGGATAGAGTAGGAGCAGATTAAAGCCATTAACTACATTATATCATATAGCCCATAAAATGGGATCACAATAAAAGTAGAGAGTAATTAGTTCTGTAATTTTATAGTTTTAATTGACTGCTTCTGTAGTTAAACATTTAATGTAGGTTTTAGTTACAATCCTAATAGATATTGTTTTAAATTGCCATGAAGAGGTTGATCCTTCACATATAGAGTCTTAACATTTTCAAGGTCTGTATAAATAATGTGTAGCATTTAGGATAAGGCTGTGACTGGAACTGAATTTACTTTTAATTTTTAAGAGGTTAAATTAGTTATACATTGGGGTGAGAGTCTCTAGGGGATTTTAAAAATATATGTTGGTTTCTTTTTGTACTTCTGTACTTCCTCATTTTTCAATTGTAGCCTGTCCTGTGCATTAGGGAAAGTGAGTAGAGGGAAACGTTTAAATAAAATAAATGTATATGTATCATGTCTCTTTACTAGCAAAGATATCCATATTACATGTGTGGTGGTTCTGTTTCCTATCACCCCCTCACTTAACTCTGCTGTTTAATAATACCACTCGGCTTTATGCTTAACCTCATTTATAGGACTGAGTTTTCCTTGTTGCGCAAAACATGCTGGGCACTCTGCTTTGACTCTCAATAGAAACTTCTCTTCCGTGTAGGTAACCATTAGGGGGCACAAAATAGAATGTCATCTTTTTAATAACTTCAAGTGGCTCAACATTTAAAATGTGTACAGACAGAAAATACACACAATCTACACGTGTGTGTGTGTCGCACATATTAATTCTCTATATAAAATTTGATGTACCATTTTTGATCCTTTTTCAAGTACTAGCTTCTGTTTGTGTCTAAAGAGCTCTTGGCATACACACTAGTCCTGAAGGTGAAAAAACAGTCATGTAGTTCCTGCAAAGCCACATTTTCCGTGTCCTCACTGCTGAGGGTCCTGGAGAGAAATAGTGATAATTGGAGGAACCCTAAACTTTGTGTCCAGAGCGGAGCACTTCTCCATCCAACTCTGTATGTGTTCAAAATGATGATCGAAGCGACCATGATCTTGCGCAATCTCACATAAATTTTGTTTAGACAATCAATCCGAGTCCTTAGTGCATGAGTTTGTGAATGCGCATTCTGGAACCTTCAGTGTTGGGGGTTCCAGAAACCGGATTAAGATGTGAAAGTTTCAACATATCAACATGCAAAAGTTGTTTATAAGTGAAAAAACACACTTTTTACTTGTGGTTTTAACTGCCTACACATGAGAGTTTTGTCTTGTCTAAAAGTGGCCTTAATTTGAAAGCTTTTTGAAAAACAATTTTAAAACACCATGAATTTCAAAATTAGGTTTTTTTGTTGTCGTCTTGTTCTTGCATTTTTTATTATGCTTTTATTGAATTTTTTAAAACGATAATAAAAAACAACTTGTGCAGCCAGGATGCGTCTGCCCTTCCATGTGGTGAGCTCCGCAAGAGGGCTTTGAGCAGCGGGTGCTTTTGCCCATCACTTGCTGCCGCTTCATGGCTGGGAGCAGGATTTTGCTTGGGCTGGGGCTGGGGGAGGGGAGTAGGGCAGGGCTCGGTGCTTGCCTGCGACAAGGCCATATTGGGATTGGGCCCCAGAAGCGCGTGTGGCTGTACCCTAGTGAATTAAAATCTACCTCTTAAGCACCCCCAACCTGGTAATTTGCAGGAAAGTGAAACACTGCCAAAAGGATACTAGCTGATTAAATGTAAGTGTGTCTGTAAACAATGAAAAATCTTTTCAGCTCTTCCCCTCAGCAGTTCTCTCAGGTAGATATAACAATACCCCATGTGATCAACGATGGTGTTACTGTGGCGAATGGGAGATTGAGGATCTCAGCCACGTACTACTACGTTGCCTAGTATATACTGCGATTAGGGCGGTTTGGTTGTTTCCGTTACTTGATAGAGGAAAGAATGGGCCTGATACAAGTAAATTGAAATTCCTCCTGGATACTCAGGAGGAAGAGGTAATGCGGGCAGTTACTTCCTTCATGTTTCTGGCTATGAAATTGAGGGAGGGATTATTAGCGGAGAGATGATAGTGGGTATTCACTGTTGAGAGCTAACATGGGGAAGTCTGTAAGGCTTAAATACTGGAAATTTGGCAAGGGACTACAAGATTTTGTTGGTACCTTGTGTGACTGAGACTTTGGAGGTTATTGATTTGTTTTGTAATTAGATATGGTGGATGGTGGTCTTGGGGGAAAGTTTGGTTAATTTCTCATTAGTAAATTGATTTTCGAACAATGGTTATTTGTTTCAGTTTATAAACAGACATATGTATATATATATATATTATTATTTATTTGCTCTGTATATTATATGTATGTTTGTGTGTCCTTTTTTTTTCCTTTTTATTGAATGTGTTGTTATTGTTTATGGCCAAGGCGAGAACTAGTGCCAATAATAAATTTTATTCAATTCAATTCAATTATTCAACAAAAAACCTATTGGCTGCATTTACAGTATTTGTGGGACCAAGCAAAAAAACACACCCAAAGCCACAAGATAGAAGCAAGCCTTCTTTTTTTCCCTTTTTTCTTTTTTTGGGCAATAGGTTTGAAAGTATTCTTATTTCGGGATTATGTCTAAATTCAACTACTAAGATTAGTAATATGTGTGGGGTTAGGATCTACTGTGGATTTTGTGTATAGGATTTAGGTTCAGATCTATATATAATTTTTCAGCCTGTTATGGTCTTTTCTGTTATGCGCTGACTCACCTAGTCATACCTTTGCAGGCATAGGATATGAATACTTGTGATGTCTCCTAAATTCTAAGCGAATTTTCAAATTCAGAAAAGCAAGATTTTTTGTAAGAACGTTCTGACAGTTTATGATTGCTTTGATGTCATTCGGTTTGTCAGCAGATCTGATGCTTACTCTTAATTTCCCCACAAAGGATCAGAGCTTGATTCAAAGATGGATGACCTCTGTTTGGAAACCTGCTATTTTTTTTTTTTTTTTACTTGCTCATCTTAGTGTCAAAACCCATCAGAAATGAATGAGCTTTTCCAGACAAATGTCTCTAGCTTCCCAGGGTAAGTTCTATAAAATAACTAAGAACAATTTTTCTAAATGGTCTGTCATCCAAAGTTTGAAACATCCATTGCATCTTTAAAGTGTAAGACAGCTATTACTGCAGGCAGTTTGGAAATTTTACAGGCTCATTGTAAAAGAAAAATACAGTAGTTGGAGACCTTAGATAGTATTACACGCATGTATTTATTCTCTACCTTATACTTCTCATGCACACATATGGTTTCAAAAGAAAATAGTCTTGTCACTGCCTGAAATTAGATATGCTGGTAGAAGAAAAGTGTTTCCTATATTGATGACATCTCTGTATACTTTCCTCTCAGGTATCATCAGTGATTCATGCAGGGCTTTGTGGCTTCAAAGAAGATGTTGCGTGTAAATGTTACCAAATGAATCAACTTTACATGGGAGTACTTGTTCACACATGATTTGATCTTAAACCAGCTGACTGGCTCTAGAAAAAGGCTATGTTCCCACTAGAGAAAGGACTAAGGATGTGTTATATTTTACAAGTCTTTCATAGATTCCAGTGGCAGCATCCTCATTGTGTTTTAGGTTTACCATATAACAACATTTTTCAAAATGTCTTACTGAAACTGCCATGTGATAAAACTGAAGTAGTTTGTAGCAGAGGCTAATGCAGACTGCTTTGGTGTTACCATGTGCTAGATCTGTTCAGGCATCACAAAAATCTTTCCATGCAGTAAGCTCCGGTGGCAAGGCTCCACAGGGATCCACAGTTATAATTGTGACATCTAACAATTCAGCACCAGCACATTTGACACCCCAGGCCGGGGCCAGATGTATAATTTGTGGGGCCCAGTTTGCAAAGATAAAATGTATTATTATTAGCAAGCGTTTATATAGCGCCAGCAATGTACCTGGCGCATTACAAAGTAATTGAATAGACACGGTCCCTGCACTAGGGCTTACAATCTGAGAGCCGGAGGTGGGGTGGAGGGAGAGACAAAGGAAGGGGAACAGAGGGAGAGACAAGGGGTCTAACATTCACGAGGATGCAAGGTCCCAGGTGCACGCGCTTGGTTTAGTTACATCAGGAATGATGGCTGGTTGGTCCATGTGGTAAGGATATCAGCACACAACCTTAGGTAACAGATTGTAATGGATGGAGGGTATCAGCAGGCGTTAGGTGAGGGGAGCAAAAAGTTGGGAAGGGCAGAGCGGAAGAGGTGGGTCTTGAGGAGGGATTTGAAGGTACGAAGGGAGGGGGCAAGGTGGATGTGGGCAGGGAGGGTGTTCCAGGGCAGCTAGGGAGAAGGGACAAAGGCAGTTAGGGGAGCAGGGGAGGAATGGGAGTGTGAGAGAGGGGACAGAGGACCAGAGTTCAGGACTGGAGTATGGAGGGAAATTAGTGCAGAGAGGTAGGGCGGAGCAAGGTTGTGAAGAGTTTTATAGGTGAAGACTAGGAGCTTGTGCAGATTTTGTTCAGGAAGGGGGAGCCAGTGAAGAGAGGAGAGGAGGGGCTGCACATGGTCGAAGCGATGTGTAAGGGATGATCCTGGTAGCAGAGTTTTGGACAGAGATAATTTATTTACTTATTTATTTGCTCACATTTATACCCCGCCCCTCCTGAAACAGCTTGGGGCAGCTTACAGTCTCAAAGGAATATAAAAATATAACTATAAAATATTTTAAAACACTCTTAAAATAATAACCATTAAAACAGGACCAGGGAACAATAATAAATAACACAATAAATAAAGGGTGGAGTGGGATAAAAAAAAAACCTAACCCCTCTTCCCCCCCTCCCCAATGGCCTGGGCAAACAGCCAGGTTTTGCAAAATCGCCAAAATGTTAAAAGGCTTGGGGCCAGGCGAGCTTCCTCCGGGAGGGAGTTCCAAAGGCGCAGCCCAGCCACTGAGAATGCCCTCTCCATTGTGGCCCCCCGCTTAACACAGGGGACCTCCAAGAAGGCACCCCCGGCAGACCGAAGGAGCCACTCTGGGACGCAGAGGGCGAGGCGGTCCCTGAGGTACAAGGGGCCCAGACCATGAAGGGCCTTATAGATCAATACCAACACCTTGAATCTGGCTCAGCTCGCTATTGGAAACCAGTACAGAGTCCAGAGCACAGGTGTTATGTGCTCCCGATGACCCGTCCCCACAAAGAGCCAGGCTGCTGCATTCTCCACTAGCTGCGGCCTCCAAACCAGGAACAAGGGCAGCCCCACGTAAAGCACATTTCAGTAGTCCAGCCTCCAGGTGACAAAGGCATGAATGAAGGAGGCCAGGTCTGGTCCAGAGACGTACGGATGCAGCCTCCGCACCAGATACAACTGGCAGAAAGTGGCCTTCGCCACTACCTCCACCTTTCGCTCCAGGCAGAGATCTGCGTCCAATATCACCCCCAGACTCTGAACCTGCTGAGCTATAGGAGGGTGAACCTCCACGATCAGGGGGGCCGACACCTCCCTCGATCTCCCCACCAACATCACCTCCGTCTTATCGGGGTTGAGCTACAGTCTGCTCTGCCACATCCATTCCACCACAGCCTCCAAACACTGGGATAGCACTGAGACAGCAGGGTCTGGGTCAGTTGAAAAAGAGAGGTACAGCTGAGTATCATCAGCATATTGGTGACATCGCACCCTGAACCCTCTCACGACCTCCCCCCAGGGCTGCATATAGACATTAAATAACAGTGGAGACAGAATGGAATCCTGTGCAATGGCGCAGAATAAGGCATGGAGGCAAGATGTCTCAGCCCCCAACACCACCCAATGGCTTCTCCCCGAGAGGAATGAGCGGAACCATCCAAGAACAGTCCCGTCAAGACCCCCCCGGTCACACAGCTGTCTCAACAGCAGCCACGGTGTCAAAAGTGGCCGAGAGGTCTAGCAGGATGAGAAATGTCGAACATCCTGCATCCATCTCCTGGCAGAGATCGTCGACCAAGACCACCAACGCCATCTCGGTGCCATAGCCGGGGTGGAACCCAGATTAAAAAGGGTCCAGGAAGCCAATGCTGTCCAGATGAACCTGGAGCTGGAGCGCCACTGCCCGCTCAATAACCTTCCCTAAAAAGGGAAGGTTAGAGACAGGTCAGTAGCTGGCGAGTGTGTCCATGTCCAAAGATGGTTTCTTCAGCAGGGGGCGCGCCACAGTCTCCATGAGGCTGGGTGACAACCTCCCCTGCTGCAAGGATGTGTTAACCACCCTTGCCAGCACTGTCCCCAATGTCTCCCTGGAGGCTTTCACCAACCAGGACGGACATGGATCAAGTTCACAACAGGTGACTCTCACAGACCCAAAGACATCCGCCGCATCGGCTGGCATCACTTCCTGAAACTCCCCCCACAAAGTTGGCTCCATCATCTCGCGCTCTCCACCTACTGCTCCTAATTCAGTGTCAAAGTCGCTCTGAATCCAAACGATCTTGTCTGCGAAGTAGGTGACAAACTGCTCACAGTAGTCCTGGACAAGTCCCCATCCAGGCGGAGGGAGGCTGGACTGACCAGCCCCCGCACCACCCGAAACAGCTCCCCCAGGCATGACTTCACATACGCTATGAGGACAGCAAGGAACTCCTTCCTTGCTGTCCTCACAGCCTCAACATAGGACTGCAAATGGGCCCTTTGGAGAAGTCGGTCGGAGTCCGACCAAGTCTGACGCCAGCGTTGCTCCAGCCTCCTGCCTAATCATTTCATACACAGCAGCTCAATAGTAAACCAAGGGGCCCTGCGGTGACGAGACTGAGCAGAGGGCATCTCAGAGCCACCCTATCAATGGCCTCCTCCAGCAAGCTGTTGCAATGCTGGACCAGCTCATCGACAGAGTGACTGTCCAGATCCAAGGTTAACTCCCTCAGGATCTCTTGGTTGTGAGGGAGATAAGGGGAGAAAGGTGAGAGCAAGGGAGGCCAGTGAGAAGGAGGTTACAGTAATCGACGTGACAGTTGACCAGGACATGAAGAAGGGTTTTGGCAGAGGAGAAAGAGAGAAAAGGGTGAATCTTAGCAATGTTATCAAGGAAAAAGCGACAGGATTTGGCAAAAGAGTCGATGTAGGGTTTAAAAGAAAGGGGTAAGTGAAAGATGAAGCCTAAGCTATGGGCTTGGGGGACGGGAAGGATGGTGACCTCATCGATGAGGATTGACAGGGAAGATGGAGAGGAAGGATGAGGGGGGAAGATAAGGAATTAAGTTTTAGCCATGCTGAGTTTGAGTAGACATTGAGACATCCAGGTAGAGATGTCGGAGAGACAGCTGGGAAAGCGAGCTTGAACAGATGGAGAGAGAGAGGGAGTAGAGAGAGCTGAGTGTCATCAGCGTAGAGGTGATATTGGAAGCCATGGGAGGCAATGAGTTTGCCGAGGGCCAGGGTATAGATAGAGGAGAGGGCCAAGGACAGAGGCTTGGGGAACACCAACTGAGAGTGGAAGGGAGGTAGAGTTGGCAAGAGACACATTGAAGGAGCAGTCAGACAGGTAGGAGGAGAACCAGTCGAGGACGGAGCCATGGAAGCCAAGGGAGTGAAGTGAATCCAGCAAGTGTGAGTGGTCAACAGTATCAAAGGCAGCAGAGAGGTCAAGGAGGAGAAGAATGGAATAGGGGCGATTAGATTTAGCCACAATAAGATTGTTGGTGATCTTAGCGAGAGCAGTTTCAGTAGAGTGAAGGAGGAGAAAGCCAGATTAGAGGGGGTCAAGAGAGGAGTTGGTGGAGATGAAGTCGTGGCAGCAGGAGTAGACAACACGTTCAAGAAGCTTGGAAGCAAAAGAAAGGAGTGAGACAGGACGGTAGCTAGAGGGGTCAAGAGTGGACTTTTTGAGGACAGGATAGACAGTGGCATGCTTGAAGGCAGATGAGAAGGATCCAGTAGAGGGGGAGAGGTTGATGATGTGCAGGAGGGAATGGGTGACAGTGGGAGTAATGGAGGTGAGGAGGCAGGAGGGGATGGGGTCAAGGGGGCAAGTGGAAGGGTTGGAGCAGGAGAGCAGGGATGAGATTTCCTCTCCTCCTCCAACCCCAATCTCTCTCATTCTAGCGGGGAGCCTCTCTCTCTTCCTCTCTCTCTGGCCATAAAGTGCAGGTGACAGCATGAGTGGGATCGTGTCTGTCTATCATTCTAGCAGTGGGGAGACTTTCTCTCTCTCTCTCTCTCAGCAGCAACCTGGGCGGACAGACAGGCAGCGTGGTAGGAGAGGCAGTAGGGCAGGCAGGTTGGGACATTGGCAGCAGGGGACTCATATAGGCTAGCAAAGACTGTGCAGCACAAGAGAGTGAGAGCCAGTCAGTGTCACATAGGCGGGCCGAGATTGTGTAGCCATAGGCTGGCTGGCAGGTTTAGAGTTTGTTTCCCAATGCCACCCTGTGTCATGAGGTCAGTCAGATAAGGCAGTCGAGGCAGTCTAGTATGAGGGAGAGAGAGAGAGGGAGATCTAATATTATATATATACACACTAAATCTAACTGCTATAACTATTCTAAATGCTATCAACTATTAACTAAATGGAAGTTCCCCGGAAGGCCTAGTAGCATGCTGAAGCTGGCAGCCACAGCCAGCACTGAAGCCGCTGGACCACCACCACCGCCGCCGCTGCCCGGAGCTCAAGGTAAGTGATCCCTGGGTGGGGAGGTAGGGTAATCTCTGGGGTGGGGGTGGGTGTTAAACCACCCCCCCACCCCAGGGATCAGTACAGTACCGGTACTATTACCTGCTGCTAGTGCGGGCTCTGGGTCACCGGCGGCGGCCCGGAGCCCGCACTAGGGACTTAGGGGAAAATTATTATTTTTTTAAATCCAGGCTGGGCAGGGTGGGTGGGGGTGTCCCCCCTTTCACCTGCACAGTCTGGGAGGGGGAGGTTTTTTTTCCCCCATTGATTTCAATGGGGATAGTTCCCCATTGAAATCAATGTAAAAGATCCGGTACCGGTAAATCAGTATTAATCCAGTAAATCGTTTTTTTTTAAATCCAGGAACCAGTAAAACCGGTACCCGGTATTTGCCCTGATGTCCCATCTCTATTATATGTGCCTGCCTGCTTGTGTGCGTTCTTGTGCCTGCTGCTACCACCTATCGCATGATTGAATGAAGTGTGCCCGATAGGCTTTAGGCTGTCATTCCACTATCCCTAAATCAGTCATGCCCGCCCATCCCAGGAACCATCAACTAGATTCTGGGACCATCATTCCAGCCACTGGGGGCTGCATTCCATTCCACTGCATCTGGAAGCCCGGTGCCCACACGCCAGCCTGCCCCCCACCAACAGGCTACAGCCTACTCCTCTGCACCCACCCATGGATGCCCGACGAAGCTGCTGGAAATAAAAGCCCCTCCGATCACCAGCTCCTGCTGCCTGCTGCCAAAGAGCCTGTCTCTCTTTCTCTCTGTCACACCCACCCACACAAACACAAGCCTTGCACCTCCTGGGGGGCTGTCTGCAAGTTGAGACTCTGCTACTGGCACATCTTTGGGTTAATAATTACGCTACATGGGGTGGCAGGTGCTGCTGGTAGGGATCGACAAGCTGTATGTGATTCTGCCACCTGCCAGCCAGAGCGTAAACACAGAGGGATAAAAGATTGAACAGGTCAGCTCGTAATAACAAGAAATATAACTTTACTTAACAAAACAACAACAAAATTATAAAAGAAAAACCAACCATTTTAAAATAGAAAGGAAACTTCTGCACTAAGGACTCAGTCTTTGGGCCTGCCCCCCAGAATTTGGGGGAAAGGCATAGGTGGTGCAGGGGACCTAGGGGCAGGTGGGCACACCTGCCAGCATTTCATAGCCGCGTTCCATGGCGTATTCTGCGGCCCCTGCCACGGCTGCCTGCCAGTTGGAGACCGACTGGTGGAAGAGCTCCAGGTCGGCCCTCTCGGTAGAGACGGACTTGGAGACATACTCCGAGTACGCCTCCACCTTCTCCTGCAACTCGACCGCCTGGAACTGTTCCACTAGTCGGTTCTCCATTACTTGGAGGACAGCCACAAAGTCCCGGATGGTCCCCTGCACCTGGCCCCAAAAGGCTCTTGCCGCTGAAAACTTCTCCTGCTCCTGGGGGGGCTCTGCATCAGAGCTGGAGGGTGTGGGGGGGATGACTTTGCAGGTGGCACCGCTTCTGGCTTGCCTTCCCCCCCTCCTTCTGCTGCTCCACGGTCACATGGCCAGACTCTTGAGCCCGAGCCACCTTCTGCCCATGGACCTTCTCTATATGGGCAATTAGGTCTGATGTGGTCCCCTCCCTGGCCTTTTTGAATCTTTTTTGGCAGGTCTAAAAAACATAAAAAGATAGGAACATAAGAAGTGCCATACTGCATCAGACCAATGGTCTGTGTCAAGCCCTGCCTGCATTCTGTCTCCACAAGTAGGTGGGTGGCAATCTCTCTCTGCAGGGGGACTTCCATTCATAACAGGTCATAGAGGGCAATGCATGCATGCATACCCTGTTGTTCCAGCCCCCATGCCTTATCTTGCAGACGGCGAACCCGTTCTCCTTATCATAAAACTTCCAGACGTTGGACCTTGTCCACCCAATGTCTGGGGGTGGTACTGGCAACCTCCACCTGAGTGTCCTCCGCGGCATGGCACCAACGCCAGCATCCGATTCCTTTCTGAAACAGGAACACATAAACTACACCTAAGTAATGTCATGCATTTATGATGATGCCTCTAGTCCGCTCTCCGTGTGGTGCTAGGGATGGCAAATGGAGAGACCCTGGCTGGCACATGCAATAATCATGCCCTTCTTTGGGTGGATGCCAGGGAGGGATGGCAATGGAGACGAGACCCTTACTGGCATGTGCAAATCCTGCCCTTCTTTGGGTGCTGGGGAGGGATGGCAATGGAAAGACCCTGGTGGCTGGCACGTGCAAATCCTGCCCTTATTTGGGGGTGCGTAGGGAATGGGATGGCAGCTGGAGAGTGGAGACCCTTGCTAGCCTGGCACATGTTTGGGTGGAAGTGCTCGTGCCTGACTGCTGGAAGAGCCCCCCACACTACAGTACCCTCTCTCTTTGTGGCAGACATCCACTGCCACCCACTGATGCCCACTGTTTGTGCACGACTGATGCCCACACCACCCACGCACCCACCCGCACGCCGGTGGGTTCGCTCTACGGATAGAGCCTTTCTTGCCCTCAAAGTAAAAAAAAAAAAAAAAAGTTTACAAACCTGGCAGCACCTCCTGTGCCTGGCGCTTGCTCCTCCACCACCGGCTCTGGGACCTCTGCCACCGAAGGTCCAGGGCCTGGGGCAGCAACCTCTTCCTCCTCCACCACCAGCTCCGGAACCACCAGGTTGTCCCCTCAGCATTTAATCAGAATGACTGGCGTCTTCTGCATTTTAAAAAAATTTTTTTTACCAAGCCAACACCAGCCACACAGTCAAGTCAGTCACCCACCACAAACACTCACCAACAACATGCCAAAACAAACACAACCAGCCAAAACAAACACAAAGCAGATGAACCGAACAGCCACACACACACACACACACACACACACACACACACACACACTCTCTCTCTCTCTCGCTCTCTCTCTCTCTCTCTCTCTCTCTCTCTCTCCCTCACTCACACAAGCTCCGCACACACTCAAATTTCCTGTTTCCGGCAAGATCAAGGACTCTCGCGATACTTTTTCCGAAAGGCCAAACCGAACCGGACTTGACCGAACCGAACGCCTGAGCCCAAACTCGGTGACCGGACCGAACCGACCACCCAAACCGAATCAGACTGAACCAAACTCCCGAACGCAAATCGCGATCGATTTGGCCATCCCTAATATCGATTTATATTTTAAATGGATTTTGTTATATTTACATTGTACAGCACTTTGAATGCCATCTGGTGGTGGGACACTATAAAGATAAAAGTTGTTGTTCTTGTTTGTTGTTGTTGTTCTTCTAGCCTGCTCCTCCACATACCCTACCCCCAGTAGTTACAGGAGTGTTAGGTGCATGAGTTGTGTATACGGGGTATGCATTTTGGGTCTTTCGACAAAGAAATTCCTTGAAAAATGCTCTTTGGGGGGGTGTCAAAATTCAGAGAGTCACCATCACCCCCAATTTCAGACCCCCGATCCCAGGCAAATGGCAGTTAGCCCCGCTGGTTTCTCGGCACTCGCACACATGTGTGCCTGGGTGTTGTGTGATGGGGGGCATGTGACACCCCTCCAGATATGTTCCCCCACAATGACTGGACTTATCCAGTCCTCCTCTCCTCCCCTGCTGTGATCCCAGGTAGGCAGAAAATTTTCAGAGGAGGGGCAACTTGCTTGAGCAAGCAGCAGTGGTGTGAGGGAGGACTGTGGCAGGCTGCAGCACTGCATACAAGGAAGTGAGGAGGACCAAGAAAATAGCAATAATAGGGACAGGCAGGAACGAGAACTGCAGAAGGCTGAAGCAGAGCATGCAAAGAGGTGATGAGGACCAGGGGAATAGCAATAATAGGGACAGGCAGTACAGGTGTAGTGGGGTCCACAATCTTGGGGGGGGGGCACCTGATGCTGCTGCACCACCTGTCACTGCCCTTTCCATTTTTTCCTTATGAGGCAGTAGCTTCTGGAGCACCCCATGTGCCCTGAGGCCAGCTCCATCATACACACAGTACATGGGGAAAACAGGTTTTCTGCTCCCATATCAGAAGCAGTCAGCCACACATGCTGCGGCAGTTCCTAAATGTGGTCCGTGCTTTCGAAGCTGGAACAGAGACTTCATTTTCCCTGGCTGCTGATGCACCCGATGAAGCTGGGTCTGCAGCTCTCCCTTCCGCACTCAGCAGCAAATGAAGCAAGTGAGCGCAGTTTTGATGCTACCTCTCTCTCACCTTGCTTGGCAGATGCTGGATTCATCTGCTCTCCCCAGTTTCTCTGTGTGTGTGTGTGTGTGTGTACATTAGTGGTGGGACCCCGGGCCCTTTACCGGCTACCGGATTTACCGGTTACCGGTTCCATGAAAACCAGATTCCCGGATTAAATCCGGTATACCGGTACCGGATTTATTCCATTGATTTCAATGGGGCGCTGTGTCCCCATTGAAACCAATGGAATAAATTCCTCCCCCTCCCCCTCCCCCTCCCCCTCCCAGGCTGTGCGGGTGGAAGGGGGGACACCCCCCACCCACCCTGCCCAGCCTGGCTTTTTGTTTTAAAAAAGAAAAGACTAAGAGTAAGACGGTGAGGCGAGCCCCCCCCAGCACCAGCGGCCGCGGCGTCCCCGCAGCCGCCGGTAAGTATGACCCGATCCCTGGGGGGGGGTTTAACACCCCCCCCAGGGATCACCCCTACAGTGCGCTTGCCGCTTACCTTTGGGAGCTCCGGCGGCGGCGGGCGGTCCGGCGGCCTCAGCGCCGGCTGTGGCTGCCGGCGTCAGGACGCTCTAGGCCTTCCGGTGAACCCCGGAAGTTCCCCGGAAGGCCTAGAGCGTCCTGACGCCGGCAGCCACAGCCGGCGCTGAGGCCGCCGGACCGCCCGCCGCCGCCGGAGCTCCCAAAGGTAAGCGGCAAGCGCACTGTAGGGGTGATCCCTGGGGGGGGGGGGGTGTTAAACACCCCCCCCAGGGATCGAGTCATACTTACCGGCGGCTGCGGGGACGCCGCGGCCGCTGGTGCTGGGGGGTGGGCTCGCCTCGCCTCGCCTCTGGGTCACTCTTACTCTTTTTTAAAACAAAAAGCCAGGCTGGGCAGGGTGGGTGGGGGGTGTCCCCCCTTCCACCCGCGCAGCCTGGACTCGGGGAGGGTTTTTTTTTTAAAAACTGTTTGGCTGGGGCTTTAAATTTTTTTACATTGCAGCCATTTTTAAATGGCTGCAATGTTAAAAAAACCGGTACCCCGAAATCCGGTACCGGGTCCGGATTACCGGGCCGAATCCGATAATGCCGGTATGCCCGATACCGGCATTATCGGATACCGGATTCTACCGGTTTCCCACCCCTAATGTACATAGTGCTGAAAGGTCTGTGTATATGTTTGCACGCATGCATTCGTACATGCACATGGATATGGTGCAAGACTACTGGGTGTGTGGTGTGTATGGGGAACATGGTGATTGTGTGTGTGTGTGTGTGTGTGTGTGTACGTACATACATGCATGGAGCTGGGTGTGCATGGTGTTTGTCATCCTGCAGTAGTGTCTACACTTCTCAACCCCAGCAGAAATTCCTGCCTTCGCCCACACCCACCCCACTACCCTGACCCAGCTTTCCCATGCCCTACACTCCTCCCTGTCACATAAATCCTTATCCCAGCCTCCCCACTCACTAGTTCCTTCAGACTTTCCCATGCCCATTGGTCAGGAGGGGGTCCCTATTACATTTTCTGCACCTGGTCCCATCCCAACCTAGGTATGCCCCAAGGAGGACCCAGCACAGCCAAATCCGAGGATGTGGGAGGTGAAGGCTATTGGAGCAGCAGGCTAACCTGTTGAGCCAGAGGAGCAGAGAAAGAGAGAGAGCCCCGAGGAGGCGCAGACTCACCCAGCTGAGTGAGGAGGAGGACTGGAGAGACTGAGGCCACTTTTATACAAGGCGCTTAGAAGCACCTTCTGAGCCCTGTATTCAAAAGGAAAGCCACGCAGCGAGTGTTTACACGTTTCCCATGCTACCGGGAGTGACGTGCTGCCTGTTCTCTTAAGCAGTGGCGACTGCACACGAAGGGACTTCAAAGAGATGCGGTCTTTGGACCTCAGTTTTCAGGTCTTTAGAACGCGCCTATTGAAAGTCCCTCACCTGCAGCTGCCGCCACTGAAGAAAATGGCCGGCACGTCACTTCCGGTAGTTTACACGCTCCCCTTGCAGCTCTCCTTTTAAATTCGGGGCACCAGAGGCGCTTCTATGTGCCTTGTGTAAAAGTGGCCTGAGAGAAGCATCAACTTAAAGGCATGTGAGGGAGGGGGCGGAGGGGCTCTTCCCCATCAGTTCTCCTGTGTCTACTGCTGCCTGAGCAATATTCCCCTCCCTGCTGGACCAGCAATTCTTGTCTCTCCCTGACCTTTACCCATGCCCTTCCATGCACCCCTGCGCTTCCCACAAACTCCCACACCACACCTACCGATAGCCCCCTGCACAAAGAAGTTATGGAGGTGGCATTCTTTCTTCTGCACCTGGGCCCCTCACAGCCTTGCTATGTCCCTGGGCCCTGCAACAGGAAGGTTGGGATAGGGGGGACTGGGGCAGAAAGCTAGAGGTGGAAGGAGGGCCCTGGATGTGTGCAGGAAGAGCACATGGATCTGCCCTCAATCTCTGCTCCTTTACTCAGAGAGAAGTTAATGGTTACAAACTGATTAAGAACACGAACAACTAGTATGAAGAATACTGTGTTGCAGTTGTCGTGGTGTGTGTGTGTGTGTGTGTGTGTTTAAGCTTGTGATGTGGTTAATAATGTTTAAATTGTTCCCCCCACTATCAAAAGTCCCAAGTTGCCTATGCATTGATTGTAATTCATAGGAAACTGCTGATTTGCCAATGAAACACTCTTTATTTAAAAACAAAAAGGATATACATCATTCATTATGTATTATTTATCATTTTAATGTGCAATGTGTGTTCCATTCACTATCTGCACTAAATTTCCGTGGAAGACAAAACACCAAAAATTAGCTCCCCACCCTCCATGCACATCACTAGTTGTGTGCAACTGCATACTGTCCTCCTTGCACCAGAGCCGGATTAGTGCAGACTGTATGACTGCACAGAGCCCCATCTGTTCCAGCTCTGCAGGCTGTCCCAATACATGCTGCCTATGAATTAACTGGATATGACAACTTGAATCATGAGAACACTGGGGTAAATTATGGGTTCATGTAACTTCAAATGCAGGAAGCCCAGTCTGTGGAAGGCTGATAACAAGATTTAGGAGGCGATCATAAGTAAACTAGAAATAACAGGCCTGTAATACAGGAAGCCCTGAAGGGGATGTTATGTTTAGCTGAACATTAAATAATAATAATAATAATAATAATAATAAATTAATGAAAAAATAATAAATAATTTCTTTTTTCTAGGTCAGTGTGTATCAGTCAAGCATTCCTATGTTAGAAGAGGGTCCACACTTTACCATGTCACAGAGAAAACAGAAGTTTCTAAACATCCTTAATATGATTTGGAACCATCATGTTGTGCAATCGTTAAGCCTAGGTAACTGAATTGTCCTGTTTTCATTGTCAGGATAATTCTTTTCCCCCTTCCCTACATCTGACTTCTGGGTTATGTTTTAAACTTTTCTGTGTTTTGCTGCAGTACTTATGTAAGTGATGGTTTTACCTTAAATAGAAAGAATGAGAGCCTACGGCTATTAAAAAAAAAAGAAAAAAGAACAAGGAAACAGAAAAAGATACCGATGTAACCAATCAGTGGAATCAAATACCTTTTCAATATCAAGTGGAGAGAATAATTCTTCTAATTATCTCACTTGGCAGATGGCATCATCCAATAATTTCATGTTGGCATCAAGAGTTTTTTCTTGCAAAATCCACCTCATCTAAGTTGGTCAGATAATAAAAACTTTTTTCTGTGTGTATATATATATATATATATATATATATATATATATATATATATATATATATATATGTATATGTATGTAGAATTTGTTGCCTGGCTCNATATATATATATATATATATATATATATATTTATATGTATATGTATGTAGAATTTGTTGCCTGGCTCCACTTATGATTTGAAAATGTAATCCTACTGAATCTTGGGAGGGTAATGTCTGTCTGTCTGTCTGTCATAGAATTCAGCAGTGAATCTTTTTATCCCTAGTTTTTTGACACAAGATCTACAAGTAATGACTAGTTTTACTTTTTTTAACTTAGAGCAGAGTATTAAAATCTATTGTATTTTCATAGGTAGAATGATATTCTATAGAAGGTATGAAGATATCTTTCACTGTTTGGAAAGCTTGGATAATTGCCACAGGGTCTGGGGTTGGGGTTTTAATAGAGCTCAGAGAGCTAAGTATTAAAATCCTGTTGAAATTCAGTAAGTAGTGGGTACTTAAATTCCTTGTTGCCCTTTTGAAAATCTCAGCTTTAGCCCAGAGTTCAGCAAATTCATACCTAGTATCATAGTATTATTTTAAAAGGAGAACTGAAAACTAGGCCAGTCTGGTGTAGTTGTGAAATTTTCTGTTTTTCCTTATAACACAACTGAATGTAGTGGGCGGCTGCGTGATCCAGAACTGGCACACAGGCGACTTCCACGTGATTTCTGTGCAGTTTGTGCATGCATCACAGTCTCTGTAACAGGTGTGGGGGGGGGTTACGTGTGGGTTGCATGTGTGCACTCATTTGCAGGATTTGAGATCAGCCCCACTGTATGCAAGCAAACTTTTGTTATGACTTCTTAACTCTAGTGATGAAGTGTGTATAGCTGATTTATTCATTTTATTTGTTTGTTTTAGTAAAGGAATAACAGGTAAAAACAAACCTTCAGCTTGGGGGTCACTACCCGGGCTTCCTTAGGGCAGAAAATCTCAGGTGACATGGCCTGGGTCAGGTCAAGGCACTGACCTGACATGACCATGGCCAGGCAGTCATCCTGCCGGCTACACGACCGAGGTAGGACTGGAAACACAACAAGTATATGGACAGCTGGCCCTGCCCATGCTGTGATTCCAGTGCCCTGCTCTGTTGCCCGTCAGGCATAGCCATGGGTGCCAGCCATGGTGGTCCCTGGCCCAGGGTGGGTCCCTGGCCCACTTTGGTCTGATTGAGTGGGCCTTAGCCTGGGCTGCGACATTGGAGATTTTCCGAGGTCGCAGCCTGGGCTAGCCACCAACACGGCCTGGGGCAGAAGCGGGCCAACATCTGGTGATGCCAATAGAGACGTGCCAGTGGCTCACATGCCGAGTGAGCCACCGTTGCATCTGTTTTTATCCAAAGACTCCAAAAAGGTACATAATACCTCTTTCTCATACTGTAACTTCAGACTATTCAGACCTGTTATTACTAAGAAAAAATGCTGAGGAAGTCTTTAAATGCAACAGTTTGATGGATGGATATCTGCATGTGCTGCATATTTTTCACTGTGTCTTAAAGACATTAAATACTGTGAACATACATAAATGTAGTAATCTCTCATAATGCGTCTCTCATGTACACTTGGACTTTATCAGATGAAATAATATAATCAGTGGCTCTATTCATAACTGTATCAAAATACAAGTTTGTTTGATTGGGTTTTTTTGTTAAAAATCCAACATGTGTCACTGAGGAAAAGAAATAAACCTTCTTCACAGAGTGAATCAATTGATTAAGTGAACCAAAAACAAGTCAAGATAATGCATTTGGAATTCCATTAAAGTTGGTTATGTAGTGAAAAGCCTGATATTGTGAATGTTCTGAAATATTCTCCATTGAGCACTGCCATCTTTGACATTCCTGTCAATTGTAACTGTAACCCTGGTCATGGATGATACCACTTATTTTAATAACTTTAAAATGAACATGGCGTAGTAGAGCTCCATTTTGATATTCTAGCTGACTTTTTGTATTATATAAATAAAAAAAGATTTTTTTGTTAATCTAAGACATCAGTGTTGTGTGTTTGTATTATGATGCAACATTGATATTGAGTTTAATAGGTCAGGGAAATAAGTTACTGTTTTAGGTTAGCAACTTAATAGAGAAAAGCTGCTGTTGGATGCAGTTTTTGTCTTTAAAGAGTTATGGAGATATGCTCAGGTGAACTGTAGGTAATAAAGTTGGACTACAATGAAATGTTCATGTCAAAGCTATATATCCTTAGAGCCTAGTCACATATGCCAAGGAATTAATGAAACCCACTGAATAATTTTTCTACCTTGTGGAACTATCTAAGGTAATGCCTAGTGATAAATTGAGTTTATGGTGAACTGCTGGATTCAATCTTTGGCTGTAAATCTCCCAACCTAACTTCTTTTAGCACACAAACCAAAGTCAGTGCAGTGTACACCAACTGTCACTTGAATCAAATACATCCTGACAAGGTAGTATCCCCAGTGAAATCTTCCTTTAAATGGGCTCACAAATAGTTCATAATAAAAGAGATGAAAGGAAATATTTTCATGAAGTAATTTAAATTTTCTTTCAAATGTATATTACAACTCCATGTTAGTTTCCATATTAGGCCCTTTTCAAACAGTCCGCAGTGGGTGAGGGGATGGGTGTGTACCCACGGTGGGTGGAGGCGGGTGAGTGGCCATTCCTACAGGCGCATACTAATCCCCACCCACTTCCACCCATTGCCAAGCAAGGAGCAAGAGGCATTGGAGCCTATTGCCCATGAGTGGGTGATGGGTGGAGGTGGGTGGAGCATGGGAGCACGCACGCACACACACACACACACCGTGGGCACTGTTCTACGGATGCACACCCACCATGGGCAGCGTTCGCATGCCTCCCCCTCCACACGTGTGCAATGGAGGAGGGGGGGGCATCTGTGTGAAAAATCCTTTACAGTTGTACAATTTGTCCCCTTATGTAATTTTATTTAAGGAATGTAGTTTTATATTCCCAAATCAAATATTTTATTTTAAGCAGCATTTGTAAGAGGTACATTCAACCATCACTTGGGAAATTCTTTCACTATCAACATTCATTAGCTGCTAAACAATATGTTATTTCAGCAACTGATTATTTAACAGTAATGTAAATGAGAATAACAACTTACAATTAGAACTGCTAAGATCTGTTCACCAAAAGATTAAAACTACACCTTAATATAGAATACAGCGTATGGCAGCACATGCAGATATCCATCCAGCTTACTTCATCTTGCTTTAAAATATTATATAGGGATGGGTGAACGCGGTTCGGAAGTTCGGACCGAACTCAACCAGTTCGGTCAACCAAACCGAACTCTGTTTTTGAACTGAACCGAATCGAATTTCTGAACTCGGTTTTGTTTGCCCATCCCTATAAGATAATATTCCATTTAGTTCAATGGAGTTTGAATTTCCAAACTGTGTTTGGAAGTTCAGAATTCGACTGAACTTGAATAGTTCAGTCGACCGAACCGAACTCGATTTTCGAACCGAACCAAATTTCCGAACTCGGTTCTGTTCGCCCATCCCTAATATTATATTTAGTGCCAAAATCAGTATGTATTTCTGTAAAACTTCAAAACTACCACAGAAATTAATGGGAGATTTAACCATATAAGGACTACTAACAAACTACTGGGTTTAGCCAATAGTTTACTCCTGCAGTTATAGCTTATGTAAGATTGCTCACTTCTGTGTCCTAGAACAAATTTCCTTCCTCCTCCCTCTTGCAAGAGAGCGCCATTTGCTTATCCACTCACCCCGAGGAAGAGCAGGAACAAGGCTCAAGTGGTGGACAAAAAGTAGAGGGGTAGGATAGGGAGCAGGCAGAGGCATTAGTGCGTAAGCATTAGTACTGTAGTGCTTACATGCATAAGCTCTCGACCAGGGTCCATGTCTATCTTCTTATTTGTAGGCACCAGGTACATCGCTGGTGCTCTATAAATGCTTATAATAATAATAATTAATAATAATTAATAATAATAAGGAAGCCTCAGGATGCGAAGCTTCCTGCAGTGCCTTTATAAGGGAAGGCCTCTCCTGTCAAGGCAAAGTGGGTAGAGCAGGGGCAGTGAGCAAGCAGTCATCCTGTTGACTGGCACTTTGAACTGAGGTTAGTTATTGCTTTAGGGACTTGGAAGGAATTTTTACATGCAACTCCCATTGGTCTCACAGCTGCTGGGGTTTTTTTTCTTTTCTTTTTTTGCGTTCTCCAGAGAGTCTTTACTTGATTGGCTTAGTGATGGGACAGCAGGGTGTTTTTGCTCAAGTTGTTCTCGTTAGGTCTGTTGCACTTCTTGGTGGTTCAGTGTAAAGTGAGGTTGAGAGGATCAGAAAGAACCTAAGAAATTCCATGTATAACATGGAAGTGTATAGTGTATTGTCCTCCTGTAGGGATGGGTGAACCCGGTTTGGGTGTTTGGGGTTTGGTCTGAACTTGAGGTGTTTGGAACATTCGTGAACCCCCCGAATCTGAACTGTCCCCTGCCTGAACCGGCCAAACAAAGTTCAGGTTCTGAACTTGTTCGGGGGTGGGTGGGGGACAGAAGGGGGACCCGTTTTTCCCTCCCCCCTCCAGGCTACGTGGCACCAGGGCTCACCTCCCCACCCACCCTGCACAGCCCTCACCTCAGGGATCATCCTACCATTTGGTGCCAGGACTCCGATCCCAGGTCTGGTGGTGGTGTGGTAGCGGCAGTGGGTCCCACAGCGCTCCGGAGAGCTTCATGCCTAGGCCTTCCGGGTCATATGACTGGTCACATGACCCAGAAGGCCTAGGCATGAAACGCTCCAGAGCGCTGTGGGACCCGCGGCTGCTACCGCTGCTGGACCCAGGGCCGGAGCCCCAGCACCAACAGGTAGGGTGATCCCAGAGGATGGCAGGTGGTTTAAAAAAAAAAAATCGAGGCTGGGCAGGGTGGTGGTGGAGGTGAGCCCCGGCGCCCCTTCCACCTGCAGAACCTGGACAGGGGAGGGAAAAATGGGTCCCCCGTCCCCCGCCTGGCACCCAAATGGGTTCGCCCCCCGAACAGGTTCAGGCCAACCCCTCCAAACCCCAAACAGTTTCAGGGGGCCCGAACCCTGAACAGGCTGAACCCCAAACCCCTTGGGGTTCACCCATCCCTATCCTCCTGACCAGGACAGTGAGACTGACTGTGAAATGCTAAGAGAGATTAGACAGGATACTAACGTCAGAAATGCAGTAATAATGGGTGATTTCTATTACTCTCATATTGACTGGGTGAATTTCTCCTTGGGGTGGGATGCAGAGATAAAATTTCTAGACATCATAAATGACTGCTTCCTGGAGCAACTCATCCTGGAACCAACAAGAGAAGGAGCTACTCTGGATGTAGTTCTAAGTGGAGTGCATGATTTAGCGTGAGGGGTAATGGTGCTGGAGCCGCTGGGAAATAGTGTTCATAATATAATTAAATTTTACATACAGGAGGGAAAATGTCAAATAAAGCCATTGTGATAACATAACTTTACAAAGGGGAACTATGTAAAAATGAGGAAACTATTTAGAGGGAAGCTTAAAGGAGCAGTTACACAAATTATATGTCTACAGGCAGCATGGCAACATTTTTAAAAATACCCTCTTGAAAGCTCAGATTAAATGTATTCCACAAATTAAGAAAGGTAGAAAGAGAACCAAACATCTGCCTCTGTGGCTAAATGCTGACGTGTGAAGGAGGCTATTAGAGCCAAAAGGGCATCCTTTAAAAAAAAATTGAAAGATAGTCCCAGTTAGGTAAATAGGGAAGAACATAAACGTTGCCAAAGTTAGGTGTAAAAAGTTAATAAAGCAGGCCAAAAAGGAATTTGAGGAACAACTCGTTAAAGATGCTAATACTAATAATAAAAACTTTTTCAAGTACATCAGAAGCAGGAAGCCTGCTAGAGAGTCAGTTGGGCCATTAGATGATGAGGGGCTGAAAGGGGTGATTATGGAGGAAAAGAACAAATTGAAAAACTAAATACTAACAAATCACCAGGACCAGATGGTATTCACCCCAGAGTTCTGAAGGAACTCAAATATGAAATTACAGACCAACTGTTAGTAATTTGTAACCTATTGCTAAAATCTGCCACTGCACAGAGGACTGGAGGGTGGCAAATGCAACCCCAATATTTAAGAAGGGATCCAGAGGTGATCCTGGAAACTACAGACCAGTAAGCTTGACGTCTGTGCCAGGTAAAATGGTGGAAACTATCATTAAGAACAGAATTGCTGGACATGTTGATAAACATGGCTTAATGGGGAAGAGTCGACAAAGATTTAGCAAAGGTAAGTCAAGCCTCACTAATCTGTTGGAATTCTTTGAGGGTGTAAGTAAGCATGTGGAATAGGGGGACCCGGTAGCTATAGTGTGCCTGGATTTTCAGAAAGCATTTGATAAAGTCCCACATAAAAGACTCTTGAGAAAATTAAAAAGTCATGGGATAGGAGGTAGTCTTTCACTATGGATTAAAGGATAGGAAGCAAAGAGTAGGACTGAATGGTCAGTTTTCTAGGGATGGGAGAACGTGGTTCGGATGTTCGGAGTTCGGACTGAACTCGGTCTGTTTGGATGTCTGAACCAAACTCTCGAATGACCGAACAGTTCGGTTGTGTTTGGATGAGTTCGGGAGCAGGAAAAATGTCTTTTCAGGGCAAAAAAAGAGTAAGTTTCGGTTTCGGTTTGGTTTCGGTTTCGATAGTGCTATTTTTGACTGTTCGGCCAAGTTCGGCCAACCCAAACTCAGCTGAACCGAACCATCGAACCCGAACTCGGGTTTTGGACTGAACATCCAAACCACATTCTGTTCGCCCATCCCTACAGTTTTCACAATGGAGAGATTTAAAAAGTGGTGTGCCCCAGGGATCTGTATTGGGACACGTGCTGTTTAATGTATTCATTAATTATCTGGAAAAGGGGGTTAAGAGTGAAGTCATCATATTTGCAGATGACACCAAGTTATTCAAGGTAGTTAAAATACCAACAGTCTGTGAAGAACTGCAACATAATCTTACGAGACTGGGTGCCTGGGCATCTAAATGGCAATGAGATTTAATGTGGATAAGTGCAAAGTGATGCACATAGGGAAAAATAACCCAAACTATGAGTACATGATGCTGGGTACTAAGCTAGGAGTTACCACTCAGGAAAAAGATCTGCGAGTGATTATGCAATATACTAAAATCCTCAGCCCAATCCTCAGCAGCAGTCAAAAAAACGAACAGAATGTTAGGAATTACTCGCAAAGGGATAGAGAATAAAACTGATGATGTCAGAATGCCTCTATACAAATCAATGATGCAACTGCACCTGGAATATTGTGTGCAGTTCCGGTCGCCCCATCTCAAAAAAGACATAATTAAACTAGAAAAGGTACAGAGAAGGGCAACGAGAATGATAAAGGGTATGGAATGGCTTCCGTACAAAGAGAGGCTTGATAAGCTGGGTCTCTTCAGCTTAGAAAAGAGAAGAGTGAGAGAGGACATGATAAGAGGTTTATAAAATCTTGAGTGGTATGGAACAAGTAGATAGGAAACGGTTATTTACCCACTTAAGTAGTACTAGAACTAGGGGACACTCCATGAAACTAGCTGATGGCAGATTTAAAACAAATAAAAAATACTTTTTCATTCAATGCATAATTAACCTATAGAATTTGTTGCCAGAGGAAATTGTCAGGGCCAGTAGTATAGCTGGGTTTTAAAAATGACTGGATAATAGGGATGGGCGAATGCGATTCGGAAGTTCGGAGTTCAGACTCAACTCAAATAGTTTGGTTGACCTAACCAAATGTGCGAGCTGAACTCAAATTTGAACGTTCAGTTCGGATATGTTTGGTGAGTTCGGAATTGAATTTCCATTGGTTTCAGTGGAAAACACATTATTGACTGTAACGTTTTTGTTTTTAATGCTATGTGACTGGAAATTGGAATGACTATACCTCCAATAGAAAGCATTATGTGTACCAAAAATCCGAAATGATTGGACAAAGGAACCTGATTTTAGAAGCAGTTGAATTATTATATTTTGCAATATTCTACATATACATTCTTAGCTGTAACTTCATTGCCTCATATCTAATATAGATAAATCTTGTCCAGTTTATACCCCTTCCCATATTTAGTATCTTTGCCAAATTTCAGAAGGATTGGGGAAAGGGTCTTGGTGTTATAAGCAATTAACATATAAATGTATGTCTGACTATAACATCTTTTTAGTCCAACCAGTGTACATGAAATTTGGCAGGGCTATATATTACCATTTTATGATCCACTCTGCCAAATATCAGAAAGATTTTATAAAGGGTCTCAATTTTATATGCCTGTACAATATATGTAGAGAAGGGGCCTATGCTTGGGATTCTCTTATGTCACTGTGGTATAAGATTGGTTTGTGATGCTAATTGGCCAACAGAAATGTCAACCAAATATCCTCATTCTGTGCTGGGACCATCCCAACATATCTCCCCCACTTGTTTCTGGGAAGTAAGAAGCATCTGTTTAGGAAAAAGTCAATAGATATTCTCTTATGTCCTCTGTCTCAGTGCTGCAGGATGTGATTGTGATGATAATTGGCCTGCCTAGATGTGTTTAAACTATGTCTCCTGACTGCTGGGATACTATCTCAAAAGTCTCAGTTATGTTGCTTATGCCCGCCTTAGGGCCGCCCTCTATGCCCACCTCGAAGCCACTACCAATTGGTCCTGTAAAGCTAGAAGCTTGCAGTAATGTGTTTGGTCATTGAATGTGTCTGTCAAAATCTCCTGTACATTTGCTGAAATGGCAGGAAAGGTATTTGATACATTCTTGCCAAATATCCTGTAAACAGAATGGAATATTAAAATGTTACTGCTGGAAATGTATTTTCAGGTTAATGTCTTGTACCCTTGAGACCCTTTATCCACTCTTTCTTAAAATTGGCAGATGTATTAAGCACATGGAGGGACGTAATATACACATGTTTCATGAACATTGGATGCAAGATAAAGCCATGTGTAGCCATGAATGTGTATGGAGCTTTTCTTAAAATCACAACATTCAATTGCTTCTGAAATAGGTTCTTTTTATCTAATCGTTTTAAAGTTTGGTACTCCTAGTGCCCTACATCAGGGGTACAATCTCCCCAAATTTCATCAAAATTGAATAAGAAACAATAATGTTATAGCCAGAAATATGTTTTTCAGTTTTTTCCCTTTATTTCAAAAACCAAATATCATTTTCAGTTTCTGATTGCACCAAACTAAAGACAGAGCATAGCTCAACTGAAATAAATACCGAATCTGAACTCAAAGTTCAATCCAAACCACCAAATGGCCAAATATTTGAACCTGGTTCTGTTCACACATCCCTACTGTATAGGTTACTGGAGAGTAGGTCCATTAATGGCTATTAACCAAGTAGCTTACAGGATGAACTTCTTACAGTTGGAAGCTGGGAGTGAACAATGGAGAATGGATTGTCCATTGTGACTGTTGGTTCTTCTCCCATGCGATCGAGATTGGCCACTGTCGGAGGACAGGATCCTTGGCTTGATGGACCATTGGTCTGACTACTTACGTTCTTAAGAAAAGGAGACTAAGAGATGGTGGTAAGAAGGGTAACCACAAGGTCAGGAGTTACCCAGTGACTTGACCCCTGCCCCGCAAGGGACACGAACAACGCTACTTGCAGGACAGATGTGGACCTAGGTGGTTGTTTTGAGATTTTCCCCTCTCTCCTTCTTCCAGGCCCCATTAGTGAACCCCCAGGCTTTCCCAAAATGGTTATGCTGCATTGAGAGAATGGAACCCAAGTTGTACCTTGTGTGGCCTTCATAGTTTGAGATTTGGTGTTAGACACAAGACCAGGTTTAATTAGAAGGATTTTATCCTTCCTCCAACTGTTGCATTGATAAAATGTGTGACTATTAAACTTCAAAATTATGGCCTTGCCAGGCAGTAACAAATGTAAAGAAGTCACATATAGCTGTTTCTAATCAAGCACTGGAAGTAGCTGGATTCTTTCAAAGCAATAATCTGTATAGAAAATTGTATAGCCTATACAAAGGTGAGAATGACCTGATTTTTATCTTGTATGTTTTTACACCCTTTTTAAAATCATTGTGAGAATCAGTATATGGATGAATGCAGGCAGAGCATGTGTGTTAAAATTGTGGCTCAAATTGAGCAGAGTTAGTAGATTCTACAGTTGAAAGGAGCCAAAAGTCAAAAACATCCCTTGCCCCCAGAGCCCCCTTCTGCTCCCACAGCCCCCTCCTGCTCCCTCAGCCGCCTCCCCTGAAACCCTTTCCTGCTCCCCCA
>QEPC01008358.1:970011-985149 GCA_003113815.1 Sphenodon punctatus | reverse complement strand
CCTAGTAAGAGGGAACTCCTGAATAACACAAAATGGAGACTGCACCCTGCAGCTCCCAAACACCAACTGAACAGGAAACACCACCCACCTAGTTCTGGAGGGAAGAAGGAGCTGGCTATTGCCAGCTCTCTTTAAGCTGTACACACATATGCCACACCGAGCCCCCTTCTGCTCCCTCCTCCTGCTCCCTTGGCCCCTTCCCCTCACAGACCCCCCACCCCCGCCACCTCATCCAGCTCCTCTTTCCTCCTGCTCCCTCAGCAAGCGCAATGGCTTTTTAAATGCCAGGGACATCTTGACACCTCATCTAACATGAAATATTGGCCCAAAGCACATACTTAGCATACTCAATATCTGTCCTATGCAGCCATCTGTGACTATAAATGTATGCTCACAGAGAAAGCCCCGTCAACATCAGAGTTGCAAGCCAGAGGAATTTGCCCCAGGGAATTCCATTGAAGTCAATGGAAGTCTCAATATAGAATGTTAGCTGCACCTTAACTAATGGAGCTACTAGCGTGGCTCCATAATAAAAGAAATATTCACAGTTATACCTTCATCCTTAAGGTTATAAGACAAATATTAGCAGCTCATGTCTAAAGTATCTTGCCTAATTGTCTACTATGGGATTTCTTTTACCTTTAAGAATTGGGATCTGGCCAGTGTCAGAGACCATGTGATATATTTGTCAGTTTCTTTGTTCCTAAATATAAAAATAGTGAGAAATTTCATTGAAAGTTTGAAAGATCTGTTAAGTAGCAAACCTCCCGAAGTGCTGCCAGTTTTTTTGAGGCCAAGTTTTCACTTCTTGCTCAGTCATAATTTCCTTGGCAACAAGTGCACTCTCTGCTTGAGCAGGGAGTGCAGGCATGATCCCTATATTTATTTCCAGTAGTCTATAGGGTATTTATTTATTTATTTTTATATAAATAAACTAAACAAATAAAAATATTTTTTGTTTGTTTTCCTATTTTTATCCTGCTTTTCCCAAATGACTCAGGGTGACTTACGAAACAACATTAAAAATATATATAACTGTTTATATGTTTATAAACATTTCCTTCCAAATTCTCCTCCTAATCTCCACCCACAGCCTCCCAACCAACCCCTATACCCTCCACTTCTGGAAGGTGCTTAAGCTTGGGCTCCAATGAAACTACAGAGGAAGGGAGTTCCACAAAACAGGGGCAGTGACTGAGAACATCCTCCTGGGCACCCGTCCTTCAAACAAGCGTAGCAGATGGAAGCTGCATGAGGATGCTCCTGGCTGACTGCACAGGCCACAATAGAACATAGGAGGACAGGCAGTCTTTCCGATACTTAGGGCCCCCAGGCCATTTAGAGCTTTAAAGGTCAAACCCAGCACCTTCACTTGTGGAAAGCTATAGGCAGCCAATGCAGACTTTGGAGCACTGGTCTAATGTGCTCCCAGCGACTTGTCCCCAAAAGGAGCCAAGCCACCGCATTCTGTACCAGCTGCAGCTACTGAGCAGTCATCAAGGGCAGCCCCTACATAGATAGATTGCAGTAGTCTAGCCTCGAGGCGAGGAAAGCATGGATGACAGTGGTCAGAGCTGAGTAAAAAAGAAATAGCCACAACCTCCTCACCAGATAGAGTTGGTGAAAAGTAGGGGTGTACATGTCATTTTCGTTATTACAATAACAATAATGAAAATTGTCATTTTCGTTTTCATTAGTCCAGTAATAAAAATGACAACTAAGAATACCAAAAATGACAACCTAGAATACTGATAACAATAGCCAACATAACAAAAATGATAACGAAAACAATAACAAAAATGATAAGAAACAAAAATGGCAATGTCATTATTGTTGTTAGTGCTGTGGCAGTTGGGTTTTGGAGGGAAAATGTGGCTGGGGAGGAGGGAGCAGACATCTCGGAGTTTTAACAGGGTTGAACTCTTGAATTGTGCTTGTGTTGGGAGGGGCGAGCAGCTCAGCAGTATCCGATGAATGTATCGCTGGCCAATGAGCAGGGCAAGCAGGCTTGAGTAGTCTCATGGGTCTCTGTGATTGCTCAATGCCTGATGCCTCCCACAATCAATCAGGGGGACTCTGGGTGAGGGCCCTGCAATCCTTTATAATGGGAGGGCCAGACTTTTTCTCTCCGTTACGTGAGAACTCTACTTGTCAGGTTGCCTTTATAGAACTGTGGTACTTGCACATAAAAAATTCTCCCTAACCCTCATATTATTTATTTATTTGGTATTACAACCAATACCTTTCCTTCCTCATACCCTACATTTTACCTTCTCCCTTTCCCTGCCCTTTTCCATCCTGTACATTATAGATAGATAGATAGCATAGATTAAATATATATATATATTATAGATATATAATATGAACTGCTAATGAACTGCTAATAGCTTCTATGGATATGTCAACAATTAAAACAGTGGCAATGTTTTTCCTAGCGCTAGGTCGAGAGGGCAGAGTTTCCTGAGAAGGGTCCGTTTCTTGCCCTTTTGAATCTGTTATATTTGGATATTTATCCAAATATATATATATGATTTTAGGTTTTCTTTTGTATGATTGTTTTATTGAAAAGCAGAGAGTATTTCTTTACTATGTGTATTTTTTGATGTGTTGTGTTGATGTATATTTTATATAGCAAATTTGCTGAAATTAATCTGTCTATCTGGTATTAAAACCAATACCTTTCCTTCCTCATACCCTACATTTTACCTTCTCCCTTTCCCTGCCCTTCTCCATCCTGTACATTATATATAGATAGGTAGTATAGATTAGATATAGATATATATTATAGATTAGATTAGAATAATAGTTTTTCTTTTCCCTTCCTACGTCCTTTAGATTTAGATAAATATTAGTTGTGTACGGGAATCAATAAGGATACCGACACCAAAAATAAAATCATCATTTGAAATGGTACCGATTCTGATAACAATATCGATAATGATATCAATCGATATTAGTAAAAATAATATCGATAATGATACCAAAAATGATAAAAACAATAACAAAAATAACATAATTCATAATGATAACAAAAATGACAGTTTTGAATAACGAAAATGAAAATGAAAATGAAAAACAAAAATGACATGGGGGCCTGGTGCACACTCCTAGTCAAAAGCACTCCTGATGATCCAGGTACAGCGGGGCATCCAGAGGCATACCAAGGCTTTGAATATGAGTAACCAGGGGGGGCTGGACCCCATGAATTCCAGTCACTTTCAACTCAGAAGGTTGGCCAACAATCATCCCTTCAGTTTTGTCAGAATTCAGCATCAGTCAGCTCATCCTCCTCCAGTAATCAACTGTAGTTAGGCATTGGGTAAGTCCCAAAGACTGCAGAGCCTGGATCAGTTGAAAAAGAGAAGTAGAGCTGGTTGTCATCAGCGTATTGATGACACTTCAACCTAAACCTCCGAATGATTTCATCTGGCGGCCTCAGATACATATTGAACAAGAGTGGAGACAGAATAGAACCCTGAAGTTACATACAGGGGACGTCACAAGGGGACGATGAGCAATCACCCATCACCACCCACTGAAATCTTACCAACAGGAAAAACACAGAACATCCCTTCCAGATCCCACAGTCGTGTCAGCAACACCACATGATCAACTGTATCAAAGGCCGCTGAAAGGTCTAGCAAAATTAGGGTAGTGTTTATCTTATCCATCTCCAGGGCTAGTTTATCAATCAAGTCACAAGCACAATCTCCGTGCCATTTTCAGGACAAAAACTCGACTGAAATTTAACTATTCATTGTACATTACTTAAACTCACACAAAGATAAAAATTATCA
This sequence comes from Sphenodon punctatus, assembly GCA_003113815.1. NCBI lineage: Eukaryota > Metazoa > Chordata > Lepidosauria > Sphenodontia > Sphenodontidae > Sphenodon > Sphenodon punctatus. The sequence goes on along the minus strand of QEPC01008358.1, from coordinate 981,352 downwards.
TTTTTCAATCTTTTAACCATAATTATTGTGCATAAATTCACTTGCTATTTCTGTATTGTATGTTCTTACTCATGATACTATGCATTAGTAAGAAATAAGAATACTAATAAAAAATTGGAGAAAACAGACAGAAAATTTGTATAGTGAGTGTTCCACCCCTACTGATACAAACCGTGATGTACTGGATTCTTTTATGTATTCCTGTCTCTTCCTATTTCTCCTACCCCTCATCTTCTCCCTCTTGTGTCTCCTAGGTTGTAAGACCCTCAGGGCATGGCCCTGTCTCTAAATCATGATCATGTAGTGCCATGTACATTGTTGATGCTATATAAATATTTATTAATAGTAATAGTATGTTTGTAATTGTGTCCAAAAAAACGTATAACACAGATGTCGCTTACATCAATCACTCTGCCACCTAGCAGTGTCACATAGGGTGAAAACAGATTTGATGCTAACCACCCTTTAACCACCCTTGGTGGTAATTTATGCATGTTGCAGGGCTGCATAGGGCACCAATACAGCCCTGCAACATGCATAAATAACCACCAAGGGTGGTTAAAGGGTGGTTAGCATTATGTCTGTTTTCACCTATAGTATATATTTGACAAAGTGATTTTTTTACCACCAATGATATCCTTGGTGGTTTCTGTTACTTGTTTTTAAAAGCTGGGTGGTAATATACTATTTCAGCAGGTGCTCAGTGCTCATCTATCCAAGTTTATATTTATGATGAGGACAAGTCCAAAATAGTACTTGAAAACTTACAAGTATCATTGATCTGATCTTGCATGTTTAGCTAGATATATTTATTCTACTTTAATTTGTCTCATAGCTGAATACTGTAGAAGGCATCTAGTGAAAGGAAAAAAAAGGCTGAATATGGTCATCTTGGCACTGTGGTCTGCTATTAAAGATACCAAAAAGTCTACATATGAGAATTCTACAGCCTTGCTCCTCGGCCTTTTGAAAGGTGGTATCTCAATTTATTAAATATGGAAGTGTACATTATAAAAGTATTAATATACATCTTGTTATAATAGTGTATGATAGAAGGAGAACAGTGGTAACTTGCTATAATAGTGTATGATAGAAGGAGAACAGTGGTGATATACAAATGGGGGAAATAGTCAAGAGTTTTATTGTTCATTAATACGTTACCTGTGAATGACTGGAGAATAGACTATATTCTTCTGGTTTATGTTCTCCACCTGGCAAAAACAAAAATATATGTTTTTAAAAATGTATAGCTGTAACAAAAATATAGGTTTAAAAAATGTATAGCCATAATATGTAAATGGTGGATTCACAAGCCCTATGACAGAAATCTTTTTATGGTCTAATGCAGTTGACATGGTATTAATAGTATGGAAAAAGCCTTAGCAATCACTGACCTTTCAGTAAATCTTACAGAGGGTTTTGTTAGAAAAATTAAATTAAACCCTCTTCTGGACAAGATATGGTCACCCGGACAAAAGATATATTGTCCTAATTTCCCACTACATAAATAATTCTTGGCAGTGGATGTTGAAACATGATGAGCAGTGTAACCATAGTGACAGGAGCCTAAATTTTTAGGATTCAGTTAGATACGGGGTAAAAACAAATGTGACTGCCTGCTGTAACCTGCTCTGGCCCACTTTGGCCCATGGGCCACTGTCCCATATGTTGTCAGGGCACCAAATGTTACCCCGGACTGACCCCATGTCACGTTTTGCGTTTTTCTCATAAATTACAAAGGGAAAGTGAGCTAAGTTTCCCAGCTGAACTGGTCATACTGGATTGGGCTACACTTTTTCCCAAATTGTATAATACACTTTACTTTGTTATCCAGCTAGCAAAGCAAGTATTGTAAAATGACAATACATTTATAAATAAGGGAACATGAGACTTTTGGATTATAAAAATATATGCAAAGTTTACTTAAATATAAATAGAAAGTATAAGTAGCTTACATAGAATGGTATTCATAGCCAATCAAAGTTACATGATCTTAAAACATTTCTATCTTAAGAAAAAGCTTGTAAAAGCTTAACATATGCACAATTCATTGGCTCAAAGATATCAAGAATGTATACATTACATTGTCCCAGATTCATCCTTTGTCTGCCATAAAGATGTTAAATGAGAAAGAAATCCAAGCATGTGGATTTTCAGTCTAAGGATCAATTCTCTGTGTCTCCCTCTTTAAAGGCAGATTGTTAGAAGGATCACATTTCTGAATAGTGTCATACTGACATCAGATACACATCAGTCAGTAAGGAGATACACTGAATTCTAATTGGCTCTCTTAAAGAAACCAATCAGGTTTTGACTTTTTCTCAAGGTTTAAGCTGAATAGAACCCTTGTATTTTTATCAGAGATAATTGTCAGATTACAGAGAGAAAATAACCAGATCCTAAAGTTATTTCAACTATAAATTAATAGATATGTTAGCTGGAATAAACTAACTTCAATCTTTCCTTTGTTTGAGATGATCTGAAGCTGGTATCATCCTTCATTTGGAAGGGTGTGATAAAACTCCAGACACCTAGGCTGGGAAAAGTTTTTTATGGCTTCTCACTTTTAGCCAGATGTCTGTCTTCATGACAACAGTCAAAGTTCAGATGGGGAGTTTTAGAAAAAACTTCTATTGGAATGTGGCTAATGGGGCCCTATTTGGACCTAGCTAGAATCACAGAAGCTGATTTTAAAAATCAATGCTTGTAAAGCACAAATCCAAATACATTGAAACATAAAGTTAACATATAAACCTCAAAGTTAATATATTTAAAACACAGATGGCCAAAATATATATGCCTATAATATGAAATATATGACACCCAGGCAAATGGCCAAGGTCATAGCCTGGGCTCCCATCTGCCTGACAGGGCCAGATTGGGAAACTGTGGGCTATTGCATTTGTTTAGCCTGCTTTTCCTAGTCTGGTCCAGGGGGCTGCAATGGTTGTCCGTGATTAGACACCATGGCTCTCCATCATGGTAGGGGGCAGGCCACTGCAAGCAGTGTCGGGGTGGAGTTGGCCACCAACATGTCTGTTGTGGCTACTGGTCAGGCTTCCCAGATGGTGGGATGACTCCCACAGTTGCACTAGCGTGTGTCCGGTGGCCTGAGATGACCCTGGCAGTGTCAGGGGTGGATTTCTGAGTTGGGTTGTGACGGCAGTGCACCAGTGTCTGTTTTTACCCATAGTCTATAAAGGAGAAATTTCTAAATGATGAGTCTTAACTTAGGCTGCTTTCTCACATTACATGGGAGAAAAAACTTCCATGAGGGCAATCATGGCTTTATTCTCACAGGAATTAGTACACGTAGGAATGCACTATTTTGCTTTTCTCCTGTGACAACACTTCTGCATGACCAGGGCTCCTGATGTAGCTCTTACAATCATGGGTGTTTTTTGTGGGAGAAAAGCAAAATAGCGCAATCCTATGTGTACTAATTCCTAAGAGGATAGAGCCACGATTGCCCTCATGGAAGTTTCCCACCCTTCCTGGCTAACATGAGAAAGCAGCCTTATTTGTTTGGTAATTAGAACTAAAATACATAATAAGCAAATACATGAAATGAGTAACCAAGTGACATGTACATCTTCAGGTGTGCTTGAAAGATGTTTGGATGCTTAGGTTAGTTGTTTAAGAATAGGGAGGCAAATGAGTAGGACTTGGATAAAATGAAGAGAGTGTTGGCTTCTACTTCAATGTGGGACAAGAAAGAAAAATAAATAAATAAAGCCAAGTGTTCCTTCCCTAAGTCAAATTGGGAGTTTTATGCATGCTTATTTGTACTTCCTTTTCTGTTTCTGTTCTGATTATTTGTACAAACGCAGAGTCAATGTCTTAGTCTACTGGAAATTTGATTTTAATAAAGGCAAATTTAAGCCTAAAACTGGGTTCGGATATTATATTTCTCATTTTCCCTAACAGCAAGAATAGTCAACCAAATTATGATGTATATTTTTAAAGACATTATTCTTTTGCTAGTTCTTAAAAAAATTAAAAAGAAAAAAAATGTTAATAATCATGCTGTATAATCCAGGGGGAAATAGACAATGGGCAAAAATTTACAGAAAGTTCTCAGAGCTGCATGCATGTGCATTGCATCTGAATTTGTCAATGGGTTTTAAAAGGTTGATTGCCATTGTAAACCTGCTATAGCACTGTATTTCCTAGGAACTCTCATTTCCAAGTCTGGAGTAGGGCATCTTTAAATAAAATATGACTTATGCATCTAAGGGAAGTTATTAGTTATTTTGTGGACATGGCAGGAAGCCATTGCAAGGGATGCTTGATTTACTTGCAAGAAAACATGCTGGCCTAATCATCTTCTACTTCAGGAGACTTTTACATCTTAAGCCAGCAAGCAGTTTCACTATTACTTGTCTTTGAAAGAGAGTGGCATCATGTTAGCAACTATTGCATTCCACGCATTAAATAAAATTCTCAGAACACCCAGCCTCTCTTGCTTGTGATAAGCAAAGCCCTCATGAGGAAGCAGTTGTTTGTATGCATTTTTAATTGTTCTTTATTGTACGCCACCCCGAGCTGCCTGTGGCAGGAGGGGGTGGGGTAATAAGTTTTTAAAATAAAGAAAAAATAAAATAAATTTAATGTTGCTAACCCCGGATTTTGCATTTTCTCAAAATGCAGTACATGGATCTTTCAAAGGTACTGCTCAGTAGGCTCACATGTATATTGTAATTTCTTTATACACATCAACATAGCTAATTAGGCTCAATGTTTAGCCACAAACACATAAAAGTAAAAGGACAAGTCTGTCACAAAGTTTGTCTCTACCTCTTATCTTCCTTTGGTTAATGCAATATAATTTGAAGTCCTTGAGGCGTCTTGAATCAGTCTATTGTCAGCAGCTATTGACACCATATGTACATCTAGTCAAGGTGTTTGTCAGTAATTCAAATGAATACTAATAACTATGCAGCACAGCTATTTATTGCTTTAGGCTCTGTTTCCCAGAATGTATAGCTTACTAGTTAATATATATATTGTTTAGAAAGAATCACCCAATCTAAATAATCTGAGGTCCTGCATTTGTGAAGAAGAATTTGTATAATCTTAATTGTAAGTGGGTTAAGTTCATGCCGTTTTCCTAATGTAGTTTTGAAAGTTTGACATTTAACTAATACGTGCTGTTGGGAGGCAACTGAATCTGATTGGGATGAAAGGAAAAGATTGGTGGCCTCTACTTCAGAGCAAGCTATGGCAAGATAAATAAATAAATAAATAAATAAAATAAGGCCAAGAGTTACCCAACTCAAATTGTGAATTTTGTGCACATGAATTTTATGAGTTTTAGGTCTTAAGCATGTAAATTGTGTATTTGGGCATATTTTTTGCTTACGTTGTTTTGTATTTTCGCATTTTCTTAACAAATACACACACTAACATACGCATAGCCTAAGCCAAATTTTTTCTGAACCTTCTATATAAGTTCATGCAAACAGGAGTTACTCAGATGTTTTACAATTTAAGCCCATAAATTAGGATCAGCAGAGACAAATTTTAAAAATAAGTGATACTTCAGATATGGATAATTTGAATGACAAGAAAAAAGGCCAGGGTTGGGGGGGGGGGGCGGTGAGGGAGAGCAAAGAAAAAGAACTCACTTATTCTTTTCTGTTTTCCTGAAAAAATACTTGGCCAGGATGGATAGTAGATTTTGTGTCACATACATTTACAACAACTGAATTGTGCTTGTAGTAATGTGGTGTTTGCATTTAGTCACAGTGTAATTCCAAAAGTGTTCTTTGCTGCATATTCAATACCTAACAAATATCTGCTACAAATCGCACATAGAAAAGGAAAATATCTTCATTAACTGTCGCAATGATAATGTTGGGGATTTTTTAGTTAAGCAAAAACAAAACATAAGGAAAAAAAAACCCAATCAAACACCTTTGTTGTAATGAGGCAGCTAAGCAGAGAGATTGGGTTTTGCAATGTGGTTTTAGAACTGTGTGGCGATCTCACTGGTTTCTGGGACTCCTTGCTGCCACCAGCCTGTTGTACCTTTCTCCCCAAGGATCTACAGGCAAGACCCTGGTTTACTGTTTCAGAGGTGATACACCTTCACTTACCTGGTTCCTGGTGGTGCTACCTTAACATCTGTGTCACAGCCAAGGAGGGTGAGACTGGCTGTACACCAGTTAAGTGTATGCACAAGCCAAATTTATTATTTGTCGACGCACCCTCAAAGAAGACGAGGATACCTCCGTGGGTTTTAATGGCCACACTCTTTATTAATCGTTTCCAGAAAGGGGGGAAGCGGTACCCCTCCTGCTTCCCCCCTTTGAACCGGGGTCCTACCTTATAACTGTCCCTAACTGTTTTCCCAACCACAAAAGGTTCCCACCCCCCTACCAGGTGCCACCCTGTCCACCCAGCGCCCTTCTTCCCTACATTCTCAGGTTAAGCCTGAGGGGAATCCTCCCGTGCCCTACCTTGTAAACATCTTTAACTTACACCCTGCCCCAATCACCAGGTTTCCCGAGGCCAGAGCGGATTGTTCGTACCTAACCCCCACCCCTGGGGGTGGGGTGGGTTGGGTTAATCAACAAGGGTGAGAACACTGTTAACCGCCTGTTTGGCACATGGTCCGCCCAGCGGGTTTGACCGTTCACCTATCACCCTTGGGCTGACCATACAGTGGGCCTCACTGTGCGGCTATGCTTGACCTTGCCCATCTCTTAAGGAGATGTTCCTAATCATGCTATGCTATCTACTTAACTTTATTCAACAATTTACTAAACAATTGGCCTTTACTCAGCCCACCACCACCAGAACTGCCAGCTTTGTTTGGCTGGTTCACCGCCAAACCACCAGTACTTTCAAGGATCTCAGCTAGCTGGCGTTTTAGGACCTCTAGGTAAAGATTACAACCTGTGTCTGATATGTGGACACCATCCCTTCTAAACAACTTATCCTTGTCATGGTTGATATCTTCATGACTGATAAACTTTCCCCCTTTTCTTTGTAGCCAATTACCTATCTCGGTGTTTGCCCGCTTTCTCTCCCGGTCCACCCGCCCTGGGCGCTGAGCACATACCCTCCTCTGTAACATTTCCGACCACACCACAGCGCACCCCTGAAATCTCTCCTGTACCACTTGTAGGTCAGCCTTCACCCTCTTTGTCAGCCACAACCCTGTTACCCTAGTCAGGTTGTTCTCCCCTAAGTGTATTACAAGCACAACCGGTGCAGGGAATTCTTCTTTTGCCGCAGTCAGCATTGGGAGCAATTGCTCCCAAAGCATTCCATGCCTACCTATCCAAATTACCTCCGCCCGGTCACTTAGGTCCAGCTGGGTATCCCACCCGCTGCGTGTGGCCATCTTTCCTGCCCAGTGCATGATGCTGTGGCCAAAGATCCAGACCACTTTCCGTCCCCGCAGAGCTGATGTGTCTGCAAAAGAAGCCAGGGTTAGGTGACTCCTTCAATTCCCTTTGCCCTTTCACTCTTGCCTTGGTGCTCCTGATATACAAGTGGTACATGCCTGATCGCCATCTCACTATCCTCTGCATCTGATCGCTGGGCAGTCCAATGCTTGCTGCCGCTGATGCCGCCCCAATCTTAAAGGAGTGCGCACTATAACAGCCCGTGTCGAGGCCCCTTGCCCTCATGCACATGCGAAGGACTGCCCCAAATTGATAACGCGTCAGTGGGGACCCATCCCCGTGAACAAACAGAGGGCCCATACCCCTTGCATGAGATGCTAGGTACTTTCTCATCCCTCCCATGGGGCAAATTCGGGTATCCTCAGTGGGGCAGAGCCCTTCTCCATCTGGTCAGTCTTTGATCTTCAGAGATGCAATATGAGCACACCTCCCTGCCACGCCACATCTTGGATTTGAAGGGCCCTACCCAACCTGTCTGCCTTTGAGTAAGGGACGAGCTCGCTGATCCTAAACGCTCCAAATAGTGCGACGTGGAAGGCCGCCACAAACAGAACTATCTCGCTGTTAGAATGACAGACATGATACAACACCCGTATTATACTGATTAGCAACTGGGGGGGGGTAATGGGGGTCCTGGTATCTTGTACTTGGGGGATGTTTCTAGTCCAGCTCTCTCTCAAGCAGCTCATGAAAAAGCCATTATCGGGAGAGGGATGACCTGCCAAGTGACTCGTGAAGGTAATGGACGATATTTTACCAGTGATTGTCCCCGGCGCTAAACCTCTGTGTCTGAGCTGCAGTGCAAACTGCAGTATATACCTTTTGGGGATTGGGAATCCTAGTTCCCAACCTTTTTGTGACCTGAATTCTTGGAACTTGCTGAACACTTTTTCATATGCCTGTCTGGTTCTGGGCATGATAGACCCCTGCACTGCCTGATATAGTTCTAGAATCCAAGGCTCCACATGTCCCTTGGGAATGGGTCGGGGTCTTCCCTGGCCTCTGGGGCCAACTGGCAAAACCGATCTGTTTGAAATCGAGAAAGGGCATCAGCTATGCCGTTGTTAATCCTGGGCATGTGTCTAGCTATGAACAAAATGTTCGCCCGCAGGCACTCAATTAAAAAAGCCCGGACCAGCCTCATGACCCTTTCAGATTTCGATGACAGCTTGTTGATAACATGCACCACTGCCATTTTATCACACCAGAACAAGACCCTTCTGTTGGTAAACTCTACCTCCCACAGGACCACTGCCGCCACCACTATGGGGAAGAACTCCAGGAATGTCAAATCACGGGTTAGCCCCTGTTCTTGCCAAGCCTCCAGCCATGGGGACGTGCACCATTTACCTCTGAAGTAAACCCCAAACCCATGGCCTTCTGCTGCGTCGGAGTGAATCTGGAGCTTGGCTTCCAATAGGAGTCATTGCCGCCAGAAGCTAACTCTGTTATAGCCCTGGAGGAAGATCTCCCAGGTCGCTAAATCCTCCCACATCTCCTTCATCACCCTGATGTGGTGAGGCGGGGAACGGTCGCTACCAATGTTGGCATACAAACGGGACATGAATGCCCTCCCCGGTGTGATGACCCGGCAGGCGAAGTTTAGGCTGCCCATAAGGGACTGGAGTTGCCTAACTGTTACGTTGGTGGCACCCATGACAGCTGTAAGTGCTTCTCTGAGCCCTTGAATCTTGTCCACAGGCAGTCTTGACAGGGAAAGTACAGTATCCAGCTCTATGCCCAAATAGGTCAACCTGGTTGTGGGGCCCTCAGTCTTTTCAGGCGCTAACGGCACTCCCAGTTGCACAGTGACCTCCTGAAATGCATGCATCACCAGTGTAATTCCGTGTTCCCTGCCCTTCCCACGAGGAGGAAATTGTCCAAATAATGCATGATCCGCCCCTGCCCTGCGTGGGGGTGCGTAATCCATTCAAGCACTGTACTAAACTTCTTGAAGGCCAGACATGAGATGGAACATCCCATGGGCATTGCCTTGATGAAGTAGAACTTGCCCTGGAATGGATGCCCAGCAGCTAGAAGTCCTCAGGGTGCACTGGCAGGAGATGGAACACGGACTTAATTTCGCACTTCGCGAGGAGGGCCCCGTTTCCACAGGAGTGCACCAGTTTGACTGCAATGTCGGATGATGCATACCTCACTGAGCACAGTTCCGGAGGTATCGCATCATTCACCAACTCCCCTTTTGGGTGGGAAAAGTGGTAAATCATGCAGAACTCTCTCGGGGTCTTCTTTGACACTATGCCCAGGGGCGATATCCTCAGTGTGGGCATGGGCAATGCTTTGAAGGGGCCTTGTATCCTCCCTTCCCTGACTTCCTTATTGATTTTTTGCTGAATGAGCTGTTCCCTTCCCGCCACTGATTTCAAATTTCTGATGCTTAGATGATAACGGGGGCACTCTGTTGAAATCCTAAAATGATATTTGAATCCTTCCACTATATAATTGATGACCACCTGATCAGGGTACCCCTGGGTTGCTGGCATCCTGGCGCACTGGGGTTGGCACCCTTTCCCATTGTCTGGGTGGCGACCCATTGGCTGGCCAGGCTCTGCTTAGTGCCTGTCCTTCCCCTATTCTTAGCCCCATACTGCCTGAATCTGTTGCATTCAGAGGCGGTGTGGTTGCCTGCACACTGGGTGCACACATGCTTGAACTTACATTGGGCCCGAAAACATCTACCCCCATCATTATAGTCCCAGCACGTCAGCCCCGCTGTGGACTGCCTTGCTCTCCCACTCTGTCCCCTATCTCCTTGCTGGGTGCTCCCCACATGGGAGGGGACATGCCCAGTGTTGGATCATGGGGTGTATCTGGAGCAGCTGATACACTCCAGTCAGCTATCATGGGTGTGCATATCCCACTACAGCCACGGGTTGTTGGCTGCCCAGCGCCGAAATGATTCATCATAGCGCAGCCACGCGCCAGGTCCTCCCATGTCAAAGGCTTGGCGCACTATGTCCAAGTATTTGAGCATCTCTAACCCCCGCTCCGGGAATTTAAGCAACGTCACCTCCATGTAAATTGTATAGGCCGCTGCCCAATTAGACGAGCTGCGCTCTGCCTTGGGCTTCTTAAACCTCTCCTTGTCCTTCGTCTCTTCCTTGTCGTTGGGGTCAGGATGGAATGGGGCCACTGAAGAGGAGGGCAAATATATCTAAATATTTGCCAATCCAAATTTTCTCCTTCATGGCCTGTAGCAAGTGCTCTCCCAACGGGGCCGACACATCTGTGTGGCCCCCAAACAGGGGCCGGGGCTCTACGCTCTGGTCACAGCACCACCCGGCCCTGCTCATGCAGCACCACTCTGCCCCCCATACCTGGGCCGCTGCATTGTATCTCATGGTCAGGCTGTGCCCAAACCACTTGGTTTGGCAATGGATGTACTGCCCCGATGGAGGGCTACCCCACCTCCGCATGGTGAATGGTGTTCCTGTGCCCCTTCTCCATGTGCCAATATCGCCCCAGAGCTATCTAGCACCTGGCATCTGGACGGCCCTGCCCCCCACTGTTCACAATCCCCTTCACACCAGTAGTCCTCACCTTGCTCGCTGTCCCAGGATTCCGGTTCACAGCGGGGCTTTAGGTCACCAGCAGTACCCACTGCCCCATGCAGGCATTGCTGGCATCGCTGGCATCGCAGCTTCCAGGTTGTCTGTCGGGGCCTGCATCCCCTCTTGGAGCACCTCTATCTGTGCTTGTTGGCTAGAAGAGAAGTCCTCCCTTCTTCTACTGGTCCCTGGCTCGTCATCCCTGTAACATCATCCGTGTCCCTGGTGGGGGAGGGGGTCTCCCCCCTTGGGGTGGGCTGCACATTTCCATCGCGTTCTGCAACTCCGCGTGCCCCCTTTCATGTTCCACATCTTGCCCTTGGGAGCCCTTCAATTATTATTATTATTATTATTATT
>QEPC01008358.1:940173-962228 GCA_003113815.1 Sphenodon punctatus | reverse complement strand
CCAGCCCCAGAGAGACCAAAACTGCCCCCCTGGCCCCCCCCAAGCAGGCCCAAGCCCCCCATCTCCCGCAAGCAGGGCCTACCTGCTGCCCCACGGCTGAGACTCCATCCTCCCCTGCCTTGAGTCACCTGCTCCACAAGTGCTCTGTGTGTGCAGAGTACAGGAGCCATCTCGAAGAACCTTCTTTACAAGGTAGCAACCTTCTGATCAGCACGTGGGGAGGAGGAGCTGTGTTTGTAAACACAGCCTTATCTCCCAGCCCGATCGAGTCCCCGCTGCTGCTGCAACTACTGCTTTGCTCCTAGGAGGGAAAGGCACTCAGACAGGTGAGGCCTCCCCCCACCCGGCCCAACAGGGGTTGGGACCAACAATTAAAAAAAATAATAATAATATATTTTTTTTAAAAGACAGCGGGACCGGTCCTCCAGCCCAGCCCGGCCCACCCGGAATCCTCCTGGTGGGTTCAATGGCCAATCCGCTCCTGCTCCCCTCCCCCTGTCTTTAGATTGTAAACCCCTGAGCAGGGACTGTGTCTATCTTATTCTTTGTAAAGCATCAGGTACATTGCTGGTGTTATATAAATAATAATAATAATAATAATAATTAATTCAGACATACCAACTTTCATGCAGGCTCAATGTTTTAAAGCTGTCCCTTACTCAGACAACTAACTCCCGTTCCTAGGCTTACTCTTTACCACAGCATTCTTATGTAACACTGTGTAGAAAAATTAAACATAGACTAATTTCAGATGTGACCAGCCTTTTGGCTAACCACGTTGAACCTTGGACAAGGATCCATCTCGGATCCCAGTCCGTGATCAGACTGGCCTTCCATCAGATGTGACGGCATGATCACAGAGGGGAATCTCGGAGGGGGAGGGGCTGCACGGCACAATGTGTGGCCGCTCAGCCCCATCCCTCCGCATGTCCATGGCCGCCTGCCCTCAGGGAGATGGGTGGGTACAGCGGCCAATCAGGCTGCTGCGCCCGATTCCGTCCCATGGCTGGGACCTGATTCCGGGACAGAGCTGGCAAACAGTCATTCATCGTGGCCATTGCCAGCCCCATCCCAGATCGTGGCCAACCTAACCACGGTTCTGGCAGTGAGGCCTGCTTCACCTCCAGAACCATGGTCCCAGCCAGGTGCTCACTTTGGTGTACATCTGGCCGGGAGCAAGTAGATGTTCACAGGATCACAGCTACCACCCTGAATCCACTGTGATTCAGGGTGGTTGACTGTAATCCCATAACGTCTGAAATTACCCATATTTATGTAAATAAGTTAGGATTAACATGATAGGAAATGTGTTGGCATGGAGGTACTGAATATTTTGTGTAGGCTAGCTGTCTCTGGAATCAGAACATCATAGCTGACTAACAACAACTCCCTGGCGTTTATTTTCCTTGCAAATTAGTGATTTACTATTAAGCATTTGTTTTAAATACAATGAAAAAGATGATTAGAGCAAATAACAGATTGCAATGTGGGTTCCATTGTCCTCATCAGATGAGATCTTGATTTGGGTGTGCAGGAGCACCATAGGCCATTAATACATGGATGGGGTTGGGGTGGGGGTGTTGCGGCATGGTGGGTGAAGGAATGTCCATTTACACGGACCCCCACCACCATCTCCTCCCACGGAGCCTCCTCCATTTTACCAAAGGGCTCCGTGGGTGAAGGTGAGTGTGCAGTGGGAGTGTGCATGAATAAACACCCACCACCTATGGTGTTTACAGAGGCACACACCCGCCAAACACTGAGTGGCGTGACAGGCGGGGGGGGGGCTGTCCATGTAAAAATTGCCATAGTTGGGTAGAAGAGATTCACACCATGCTCAGCTTGGGATGCTATCAGGCAAACCGTTGCAAACCCATTGCATGTTAAAATCAATTATATCATCTTGGGCATGTGGGTATGTAGCTGCTTGAAAAAGTGTTTATGCTGCTGTGTGTTTGCACTGTTATCTGTAAATCTCCTCCAGTAGCTGTTTTCCAGATGATATCCCTTAGTGCAAGACACTTGTTTGTCCATATGACCTTTTCTCTGAAGCCTTGAACTCCAGTATCCACAAGACGGTTTGTAGATGCAACTGTCTGACGCGTTTGCCTTCCTTTATCGTGTTTTGGGTTTTGCTGTTACTGCATGCACAATAGAACCCACCACAAGTCCCCTGTATCAGTTTAAATAACACATATGGTGAATGTGTTTTCAAATTTTCCTTGCATCCTTGTTACATGAGCAGCCACCCTTGTTATGCAAGCTTCCAGGAGTCTTCAGGGTGAGGGACATCACATTACATTGCTAGGGTAATGGACAATTCTGGGAGTGTGGGCTGTTGTGGTGCTTAACAACTTTGAGGTTATAAACGGAGCCAACCTGTTTACAAGGGGTTGGGAAGGAGAAACATCACTGAAATATGCAGGAACTTGGAAGTAGAGTAGCCAAGCAACATCCGTTAGGGATGGGCGAACAGAACCAAGTTCAGAAGTTCGGTTCGGTCGATCGAACTATTTGAGTTCGGTCCGAACTCTGAAATTCTAAACAAAGTTCAGAAATTCAAACCCCATTGAACTAAATGGAATGTTATCTTTTAGGGATGGGTGAAGAGAGCCAAGTTCGGAAATTCAGTTCAGTTCAGTTCAGTTCGGTTCGAAAATCGAGTTCAGCTCAGAAGTTCAGTTCGGTCGACCGAACTGCTCGAGTTCAGTCCGAACTCCAAACTTCTGAACCGCGTTCGCCCATCCCTAACATCTGTTCACAAAAATGCATGTCTTGATTGTCCCCCGGATGATTGATGACTGGATGTAGGGCGATGCACATCTGTAGAAGGAACAGTGGCTTTGTGCTAGCAGAATTTTGTTTGCCGCCCTCAGGATCTGACATGCAGAGAATCTGTGTTTATGGTCTGATAGGATTTGTTTTTGATGTCTAGGAATACATGTTTTATGCCTAGATGAAGTAGCTAATGTTGCATCTGGTAACCTCCATGGTGCACTAGATGACACAGAACAGTTTCTCAGCTTACATCTCCCCCTCCAAGATAATCTCATGTGCATGGACATAAATGCATGAGGAATGTGCCAGAGGTAATGATGTGGAATAGAGGGACAATATACTGCTGCAAGAGCAAGTGCAAGAATTTATTCACCTCTCTTCACCTGGGGTGACTTCAGAAGCGACGTGGTGAATGTCCACCACCGTCAACCTCGGTCAAACGCGGGTGGTGGTGAAAATGCAGTGCATGTCTTTTGCTCGCATCCAGGTGTTCACCACAGTCAAACGCGGCCCAGGGTGAAGCTAACCATGCTTCGTGAGGTCAGGGTGGGAGGAGGTCCAGAAGTGTGGTGAATGGTCACCCCGGCAGGGGTGAATTAAAAGTAACTTCTGAACAGAAACCCGCAGCCGCGGTGGAAAGAATTGACCCCAGCCGCGGTGCATCCTGGGGCTCGAACCATGGTCCACGTCTCCATTGCATGTCTGTTGTGTTCCCCTGGCCCATGTTCTTTCTGATTGCCCCCGGATGGTGGTCACGATCCTGTCACTTCTGTTGGGGCCGCACATGTCACCACAGCCCGCGGTGAATCCGCAGATGGGATTCACTGTTGTGAATTGGAACGCGTCACTTCAGAAATCACCCCTGGTAGGGGATATGAGAAGATAAGTGTCCAGTGCTTGCACCAGCCACAGAATTGTTTAGGTTAGTGGAGAATTTTGTGGAGCAGATGTCTACTGGTAGGAAGAAGCCCATAATACACAGAGATCTGCCATATTTATCTCTCTTCCTGCCTATTCTCCTCTCCTAAGGGCCAAATCCTTATATGTTACTCACATGAGACTCCAAGTTATATGCTAGCCAAAGACATAAATATGCTTTGTACTTGCACAGCCCTTGGAGGATTGAAGCCATGGACAAGTAATGGTAATGGAAGATTGGTATGAGAAAAGCGGCAAGGGCTGAAACTTGCCGTAAACATTCTCAAAAATCTTACCAAGAATCAGCTTCTCAACATGATTTTCAGACTCAAGAATCTCACAAGAATTGGGCTTCTCACTGGCATTCTCATGAGATTCTCAAAGATGGCTGCCGGGTGGTTGCACATATGCAGAATGAACGTGGTGTCCATTTTGCACATACACAGAACATTTGTGAGATTTTCAAGAAACATCATAAAATGCTTTGCATGTGCAAAACGGCTGCCAGGACGGAGCACGTATGTGGAGAATGGCTGTGGCAACCACTTGGTTCCTGGTGGTGCTACCTTAACATCTGCAGCGCAGCCAAGCAGTGTCAGACAGCCTGTACACCAGCCTCCAGGTTAAGTGTATACATAAACAAAATTTATTATATGTGAAGAACAGGCAACAATTTCTGATTCAATTTCAACATAGATCAGATCCTTTTAAGTTAAGCATGTGCAGAGTATTTTTGAGGTTCTCAAGAATTTCACAAGATTCTTGAAAACCTCGGCAACAACGCATGCGATTTTTCCGGGGCTGCGAGGATCACGTGCATTCTTGCGAGAATACGGATGCGTTCTTGTTTCACTTCCTGTAAGGAAGCGGCTTGGGCTCACCGCAGCAGCAACCCGGGCCAATAGAGCCCCGCGGGGGGTGGAGCTAGGCTGGGGCAGGTGATGGGGGGCGGGGCTGCACCACGGCAGAGAACGGGGTTGGGACCACACCCTCCTCCACGCTCCGTCAGCCGCTCCCAGCACGCCCCAACAGGGGCGGGGCTGGGGAGCCTCCCTCTGGGACGTGGAGGAGAATAAATAGGGCTGGCGGGGCTTGGCGTCCCCGCCGGTAATTGTTTACGAGAGACTGGCCTGTGGAAGCCTTGTTTCCCTGATTGAGCGGAGAATTGAGCGGGTAGCGTGGAGCGTGTCTGAGTCCTATTCCCTGTCCCTGACAGAATCTGCAGCGTGAGTGGTGAGTGAGTGGAGCCCTTGTCTTGTGGAGAAAGAGAGCAGTGAAGTCCTTGGGAAGTCCTGGTGTGGTGTTCTCGTGTTCCCCTGCTCCCCCCTTCGACCCATTTCCCCCCCCCTTGTACCAGTCCCTGGAGTGCGAGACCCTAACCTTCCCTTCTCCCTACCCTGTGGGCCCGCCCCTTCAACATCCCCGTTCCTCCCCTTTGTTTCCCCACTGCCTGGCACGGTTCCCTGGACCCTGAGTATCCCCCTGATTGTGTGGTCACCTCGTGTGTGTTTTTCCCGTACCCTGTGGGGCAAGAGGCTTGCTCTCCACGTCCCAATGATGAAAAGGGTTGCCTTCCATTAACGAGGGAAAGCCCACCCAACACCCTGAGGGACATTCTTACCGGAAGCCAACCCACTCACGAGAGCAAGCCGCCCCATATTGTTGGTGTGACTGGGGTATTCCCCTTCCCTTTCACCCCCTCTCTGAAACCCCCTTCCCCCCTATCCCTGACAGAATTACCGGCACCCCTTTCCTCCTCAGCCAAGAATCATGGCCTCGGAGGAACAAATACAGGAGTTAATGCACACTGTGCAATCCCTCACCATGGAGGTGCAAGACCTCCGGGACGAGAATAAGGAGCTCAGGGCCAGATGCCGAGCGCTCCAGGCCCCAATGGAGGGCCCGGCCCTGGCTCCTATGGAGGAAGAAGGAGACCCGACAGGGGCAGTTGTCCCTGCTCCTTCAACCCCGGGGCATCAGGCTCCTTATCCCCGGGAGCCCAAGGCCCCACGCCCTGATAAATTTTATGGGGATAGACGGGCATGTCAGGGGTTCCTAGCCCTGTGTAAACTTACCTTCCAAACTCAACCCCTGACATATAATACTGATCAGGCAAAAGTAGCGTATATTGTGGGGCTTTTAGGAGGAGTAGCCCTAGATTGGGCCACCCCCCTGCTTGCAGCAGATGATGTACTGTTGCAGGATTATAAGGGGTTCCTGAAGCAATTCTGCTTCTTATTCGATTACCCCCATAGAGTGAGGGATGCAGAACAGGGCATATTACACCTTCGGCAAGGTAAGACCCCATTGTTGGACTACATCACTCAGTTTAGGAAACTGGCGTTTGACCTTGGATGGAGTGATGCAGCCTTACGAGCAATGTTTCGTCAAGGCTTGAATGATGAAATTAAGGATCAGCTGGCTTGCTTTACCTCAACCCCAGAAACTTTGGAAGACATGGTGAGTGTCTCCCTTCAAATTGACGAACGTCTTTCCGAGCGACGCCGGGAAAGACGCAGAGACCAAGGTAGGGGAACCTGGGTATCTAGGGGGTCCTTTAACCCCCCTCCCGTCCCTAAAAGACCTGAAGAGCCAGAACCAATGCAGATCGGGGTGGTAAGGGGTCCCCTCTCCCCCCAAGAAAGGGAACGGCGACGTCAATTGGGCCTCTGTTTCTATTGTGGGGCGAATTCTCACTTTTCTCGGGAATGCCCAGTTAGGCCCTTTCGGACAGGGGAGTCGGGAAACGCCAGGGGCCGGGAGTTGGGGGGAACCTCCCGGTAATGACTGGTGGCCCCCTTTTACAATTAGGACCCCTAAAACCCTTGATCCACCAACTTCGTATCCCCCTTTCCCTTCAGTGGGCGAGGGCCCACTCCCTTATAGTCTGGACCCTGGTGGATTCGGGAGCATCAGGGAACTTTATGGACTCTACTTTCGCCTCTTCCTGGGGGATTCCTGTACAAACGCGGCCATCTATAGAGGAGGTACAAACTATTGACGGGTCCCCCTTAACTTCAGGACCCCTTCGGATGTGTTCCATCCCTATACAGTGTACATATGGGTCTCATACCGAGAAGATGCACTTTGATATAATCACCTCCCCCTTATTCCCTCTTGTTCTTGGTTTCCCATGGTTACACAGTCATAACCCTAGTATTAACTGGGTTATGAAAACACTGCGGTTCCCCTCCTCCTCGTGTGTCCCCCACCTTGTCTCCTCCCCCTTAGGCCCGGTCTCTGCCCCTATAACACTCGGTGCCTCCTCAGAGACCCAGATTCCTTCTCAATACCGTGATCTTGAACTAGTATTTAGTAAGTGTGACGCGGCAGAACTTCCCCCCCACCGTCCCTACGATTGCCCAATAGACCTTATCCCTGATAGCGAGCCACCTCATGGTCGCATCTATAACTTATCCCCTAGTGAGACGGAAACCCTTAGAACGTATATTAATGACAACCTGACTAGGGGTTTTATTCGTCACTCCATTTCCCCGGCGGGGGCCCCTTTGTTTTTTGTTCCCAAGAAGGAAGGGGACCTCCGCCCGTGTATTGATTATAGGGGGTTAAACCAAATCACTGTTAAGAATAGATACCCCCTTCCCCTCATTCCTGAACTCCTTGGAAAACTACAGGGGGCCAAGGTTTTTACCAAGCTCGACCTTCGGGGCGCCTATAATCTGGTTAGAATCAGGGAGGGGGATGAATGGAAGACCGCCTTCCGCACTCGATTTGGACATTTTGAGTACTGCGTTATGCCTTATGGTTTGGTAAATGCACCAGCCACGTTTCAGCACTTCATAAATGATATCTTGAGAGACTTATTAGATGTATATGTTATCGCCTATCTCGACGATATTTTGATTTTTTCCAATTCCCTAGTGGAACACGTACAGCACGTCCGTGTGGTTCTGAAGCGATTACTACAACACCGATTATATTGTAAATTGGAGAAATGCATCTTCCACGCTCCTTCTGTCCCCTTCTTGGGATTCATTATCTCCTCACAGGGAATTCACATGGACCCTAACAAATTGGAAGCCATTAATAAGTGGCCGGCTCCTACTACCGTGAAGGCCTTACAACGATTCCTGGGAAGCGTGAATTATTACCGCCAATATATCCCCAGGTATGCAGATCTTACTAAACCCCTTACCCAACTATTGAAGAAGGGAGAATGTTTTATATGGGAAGCATCCCAAAGTGAGGCTTTCAGTCTCTTAAAACAAGCCTTTATGTCGGCCCCACTGTTACAACACCCCGATGTTACCCAACCGTTTGTAGTAGAAGCCGATGCTTCAGATGTAGCCATCGGGGCTGTACTGACCCAGGCGATAACCCCTTCAGGACATCGACTCCCGTGTGCCTTTTACTCCCGTCAGCTGACCCCGGCCGAACGCAATTACCCTATTTTTGACAAAGAATTATTAGCCATTAAGGCCGCATTTGAAGCTTGGCGACACTTTCTCGAGGGGGGTCCCCACCCCATTTTGGTCTATACGGATCACAAGAATCTGGTCCATCTCCAGACCGCCCGGATCAATAACGCTAGACATGCTCGATGGGCGTTATTCTTTGCTCGGTTTCATTTTTCTATTCAGTATCGCCCTGGAACACAAAATACTATGGCCGATGCCCTATCTCGATACCATACCCCCTCGGGAAGGGACTATGATCTACACGGACCTATCTTACCCCCTCAGGTATTTGCGGCAACCCTTCCCTCCATGACCCAACTAAAGACCTGGAGCAAAAAGGAACGACCTCGTCCAGAGTTCTCCCAACAGAAAGGACTGTATTACTACAAAGGTAAAATTGTTATTCCTCCCCTTTTGCGGCCCCACGTAATGTGGGCTCATCATGACTCTCCTCTTGCAGGACACCCGGGGTGCCAGCGTACTTTTGAACTGATCCATCGTTCCTTCTGGTGGCCTTCTTTGCGGAAGGACGTGGACCGATATGTCAATGGATGCACCGTGTGCGCCCGTACCAAGACCCCACGAACACTTCCAGTAGGCTTACTACAATTGACACCAGAACCTAAGGGACCCTGGCAAAAGATTGCGATGGATTTTATTGTTGGTCTCCCCCAATCAAAGGGCAATGATACCATTCTTGTTGTTGTGGATTATTTCACTAAGATGGGTCATTTTGTCCCCTGCAAAGGAATACCCTCGGCCCTCGCTACTGCACATCTTCTCCTTCAAGAAGTTGTACGTCTTCATGGACTCCCAACGGAAATCGTGTCAGACAGGGGCCCACAATTCGTCTCCCGCTTTTGGAAAGCCTTCTTCTCGCTAATACAGGTGAAACTTAGCCCCACAACAGCCTACCACCCCCAGGCTAACGGTCAAGTAGAACGAACCAATCAACACATCGAACAGTACCTCAGATGCTTTTGTGATTTCCTCCAAGACGATTGGACTGATCGTTTAGCTCTTGCGGAGTTCACGTATAATAATGGACTAAACGCGTCTCTAGGAAACTCCCCTTTTTATGTCTCTTATGGTTTTCATCCCCCCCTTTGTTTTCCAGAGGCGCCCCATTCCACGGTCCCTGCTGCCGGTGCTCTGGTGCACACAATACACAAAACCCAACAGGTAGCTGTGCAGCATTTGCAACAAGCACGTTCTCGTTACAAGGCCTCTGCAGATAAAAGGAGACTGCCAGAACCCGTATTTAAGGTAGGGGATCTCGTATGGGTACGGAAACGCCACTACCCCTCCCTGCGCCCCTCAACCAAGCTCGATGATGCCTATATGGGCCCGTTCCCCATCATCCGCCAACTGAATAAGGTCACGTATACGATAGGCTTACCGTCCCACATGCGCATACATCCTTCCTTCCACGTCTCACTATTAAAAAGGGCCATAACCCCAGCCTATGCCAGGCAACGGGGGACCCCGGCCCCTCCCCAATTACTGCCCAAGGACGCGGAATACGAAATCCAGGATATTTTAGATTCCCGTATCTCAGGGTCACGTCTTTATTACTTAGTTGACTGGAAGCACTATGGGCCCGCCGAGCGATCCTGGGAACCCGCGGCGAATGTACATGCCCCTCGCCTTCTTCGAAGGTTCCACCTTCGCCACCCTTCCAAACCTGGGTTACGTACCATGGTGGGGGGGGGAGGGGGGTGCTTGGACGGGGGGGTACTGTAAGGAAGCGGCCTGGGCTCACCGCGGCTGCAACCCGGGCCGGCAGAGCCCCACGGGGGGGGGAGCTAGGCTGGGGCAGGTGATGGGGGCGGGGCTGCACCACGGCAGGGAACAGGGTTGGGACCATGCCCTCCTCCACGCTCCGTCAGCCGCTCCCAGCACGCCCCGACAGGGGCGGGGCTGGGGAGCCTCCCTTTGGGTCGTGGAGGAGAATAAATAGGGCCGGCGGGGCTTGGCATCCCCGCTGGTAATCGCTTACGAGAGACTGGCCCCTGGAAGCCTTGTGTCCCTGATTGAACAGCAAATTGAGCGAGTAGTGTGGAGTGTGTCTGAGTCCTATTCCCTGCCCCTGACAGAACCTGCAGCGTGAGTGGTGAGTGAGTGGAACCCTTGTATTGTGAAGAAAGAGAGTTGTGAAGTCCTTGGGAAGTCCTGGTGTGGTGTTCTCGTGTTCCCCTGCTCCCCCCTTCGGCCCTTTCCCCGCCCCCGTACCAGTCCCTGGAGTGCGAGACCCTATCCTTCCCTTCTCCCTACCCTGTGGGCCCGCCCCTTCAACATCCCCGTTCCTCCCCTTTGTTTCCCCACTGCCTGGCATGGTTCCCTGGACCCTGAGTATTCCCCTGATTGTGTGGTCACCTCGTGTGTGTCTTTCCCTTACCCTGTGGGGCAAGAGGCTTGCTCTCCACGTCCCAATGATGAAAAGGGTTGCCTTCCATTAACGAGGGAAAGCCCACCCAACACCCTGAGGGACATTCTTACCGGAAGCCAACCCACTCACGAGAGCAGGCCGACTCATATTCCTGGTGTGACTGGGGTATTCCCCTTCCCCTTCACCCCCTCTCTGAAAACCCCTTCCCTCTTCCCCCCTATCCCTGACACTTCCAAGTAAGACTGACCCACAAAATAGCATTTCCTAGATTTATGCCACTTTTCATCTTAGTTTGAGTTATTCTCAGTTTGATTTTGATATTTTTAAATGTATCTGTTGGTGTGCTTTGGGAAGGTGGTGGAGGAATTTTATGAAGTTAAGTCTTAGCTCATTTCTTAAACCTTAATTAAATTAATTCTTGCTTCCTACATGATATGGATATCTTATATACAGATATCCTTGATACAGAGTGCAGTTTTGAAAAATAGGAATCTACTAAAAAAAACAACAACAAAAGAACAACACACACACACACAAATGAAACAGCCATGTAAGTAGGAGGATTTATGTTAACCGCTGGGCTTCAGAGAGGGTGTGGGTCCATACTCTTACATCAGTCTCTACAAATGTTAAATCATAATTTCCCCCACGCCTCCACCCCTCACAGAAAGATAGGGGCAGCTGCGTGCAGCTCCCTTATCTGCTTACAAACAGTGTTTAGTACTTATTTACCCTAGTAGCTGTTTGCTTGGTCAGCAGGGCCATAGCTTGGTTGGAATGGGCCCCGGTGTAGATGATGGAATGGGGCCCCTCCAACCCTTCCCTTCCCAACAGCAAGGGACACCACTAAACCAGCTCCTTCGGTCTGCCGGGGGTGCCTTCTTGGAGGTCCCCCGTGTTAAGCGGGGGGCCACAATGGAGAGGGTATTCTCGGTGGCCGGGCCGCGCCTTTGGAGCTCCCTTCCGGAGGAAGCTCGCCTGGCCCCAAGTCTTTTGATATTCCGGCGAAGATGTAAAACCTGGCTGTTAGCCCAGGCCTTTGGGGAGGGGGGGAGGGGGGGTTAATGGGGTTTTATCTCCCCTACCCTATTTTATTGTTTTAAATGTTTCCCGGGCCCTGTTTTAATACTTTATGTATTTTTGATTTGTTTTTAAATGGTTTTATATGTATTTTATATTTTTTTGTTGGAAGCCGACCCGAGCTGTTCTCAGGAGGGGCGGGTTATAAATCTAGAAATAAAAATAAATAAAATAAATAAATAAACCAGAGAGCATAAGTTCCTATGCAGCCCTTTCTGTGTTATAGCTACAACCTTGTTATTCTATTAGGTGCTAGAGAGTGGTTGTTGGGGCAGTGCAAGGATTTATGTTAGGATGAGTGTGGGTGTTAAGACTATTGTTCAGAATTCCAAACATACGGAACACTCTGGATTTAAGAATATAAATATAAAAAAATATTTAATTGTATTTCTCTACATTTGCGTATTCTGTTCAAATTTATGGAAATACAGCATGTCTTTTTTTTTTTAATATGGGAACTGCAGGTAAACTTCCCCCCCCCCCCAAAAAAAAAACCTGTTAAAAATACCGACAGTGCATTTCTAAAAGTCTCACAGAATATGCAGAGAAGCAGAACCTGACTCATCAAAACTATTTATCTGTTTACACAGAATTTCCATGTTAGAATGTGCTGACTGTAATTCCTCCTCCCTCCCCCCAACAATTTAATTTCTTTTCACCTGTGAGTGTTCTAGCTATAGAGAGCTCATTGTTATGAGATACAGAGCAGCAAAGATATATGAGAAGAAGCTATTCCCAGGTTGCAAATGCAGCAAAATACTTGCATAAGAAAAAAAAACACGTAAGAACGCTAGGAGTTCTTGAATTTTGGCAGGTTATATGCTCTGTTTTTCAGCAAAAGAAAAACAGGGTGTGTTTTCTTTGTTTTTTAAATGGAACTACTGCAGGCCTGGCAGGGATGGTGGCATTTTCTTGCTTGATGATAGCAAACTTATTTTACTGGTTCCCATTTAGAAATAAGATCTACTGGACACAGGCTAAATCTGCTGTCTGCAGGGAAAGTCTTTGGATTCCTTCAGGCAGTCTTCTATGTTTACGATCAGTAAGTCTTGTGTAGTCTAGCATTCTCTAATTAGCCTCAGCTGTGACAACTGTCATACCATTAATCAATGGGAGTCAGATGCAAGGGGAAGCGCTCCAGCAGGGTTTAGTTCTAAACCCTGCTACAAGCATATCTAAGCTACGTATATTGTGAAAAGTCAAACTGCTGCTTGCTTTGCTGCTTCTGTGTTCACTCAGGAACTGTTTTACTGAATCTGGAAAGTAAAAGGGTCTTGAATTCACAGTAACTAAAAAGAAAGCATGAATGTTAATCTGGTAAAGACAATTATCCAGCAATAATGTTGATGGTGGAAGCTAGAGAACGCTCTCAAGGGCCATTTGCAAAAAAGGTAAAGGGTGATGCAATTGGAAAAGATGGAATTAAATGGATAGCGATGTGTTAAGTCATGCTGTAATAGCACCAGTGAGTGCCAGTAGGAACACTGTATTAAAAGAGATATTTTTTGTACTTGTTTCATGTGACACCCATCTTGTGTCTCCTCATTGTCTACTCAAGAAATGATAGAATGTACTCATAAAAAACTATAGGCATGCAATTAGTTATGCTGTTGTTTAAGGCTCCATCTCTACTGATGCTGTGTGAACTGTGTGAAATAAGCAACACAAGGTCTTATATTCACTTTAATCACTAATCATGCTAGGGTCAAAACTTTGCACTTGAGCAGTTTTTGCCCACTGATTTCCCCCTCCTTCACCATTTCCCAAAGATGACTACTTGTTGTTTAGGCCCTTTATAGGACTAATAAAATTATGGCATGTACAATCATTCATAGAATCATAGAGTTGTAAGTGTTCTTAGAGGCCATCTAGTCAAACCCCCTGCTCAGTGCAGGAAATCCACAGCACAAATGCACAGCATAGAATCCTTGATATTTTCCCTTGTTATAAAATGTAGAGTAGCACACTTCAGTTACTTGGATATGGCTCAGAATGTCTGGAGGGTAGTTGTGCAAATAGTGTTTAGAGTTTTCACAGAGACTGTGTCTCGCAAGGTAGAGGATTGTGACTGGGAGGACTGGAGTGTAAATTATATTGTGGAGATGAATGGTTTTTTGTTTTTTTTAATAAAGTAGTTGGTGGTGGGTTGTAGGATGTTGTGATGCTGGAGGTAGATGCAGGTTGTGGGTTTGCTTGGAGTTTAGAAATATCTAGTGTACATCCCCGCTTCCCAACATGCTGACTAAAGTCTCTCCACATCTTATTTTCATACTTTCAAATGCTCTGAGTACCAGAGCCCAGCACCCTTCATTTATAAAATAAAGCATATTTTGAATTACACACATTGCTCCATATCTGTTGTAGAATATATGAACAAAGAGAAGTATTTTGATTTCTCAAGAAACTTCAGACAAATGTTGTATTAGTTATTTGTGCTAATATTTCTAAAAAAATAAGAGCTGTTATAGTTTTTGAAGTAAATCCAACTAACATTTAGGAATCAGCAACAATAATAAGTAGGCTTTGTCAGAGCTGTTCAGAGACTTGCAATATAATAAGGGTTCTTTAACCATTTCCAATTCTTATCCAGGTTATTTAAAATGTTATCTGCTTATTATGAAGATTCTTTGGAAATAATTTAAGGAAAAAAATTGCGCTGTTGGTTTCTCATACATTTACACATAGTAACAATATGATAATGATGCTTACCACAGGTATAATTAAGATTGTAATTATTGTGAATATTTTTATGTTAAACATTAAGAGAATTTTCTGACTGTACAAGCAATTCAGCAATAGAATAAGTTGTTCAGGGAAGTTGTGGAATCTCCTTCACTGAATTTTTTTTAAAGAAGACACCAGATAAACCTCTGCCAGGGATGATATCTCTCTCCTCCCAATTAGAATGGCTGGACTGGACATTGAGGTGCTGCTTGCCAACCCAGTATAATTTAAGCTTGAATAAGTGTTTGTTTGAACAGATCTAGAAAACAAACAAATGATTTAAGCAGAATATTTTATTAAAACAAATAGTCATAGGACAGGTGGGTAACATAGGGTGTTTTCAGACGTGACGGGGCCATTTGGCCCCGTCACGAAAACAATAAAGTCATCCCCTGCCGGGACGACCCAGTCATGCCCTAACAAATGTGCCGGGTTTGTCCCAGCGGGGAATTGGGGAGGGGACAGGGTCGCGCAGCGCAACGTGCGGCCGCACGGCCCCGGCCCCTCCACGCTCCCCGCCGCCCTCCCTCTGGGGAGACGGGTGGGCGGCGGGGCCAATGCGGCCGCAGCATCTGGCCAAATCCGTCATGGCCCGGAATCCCACGGGTGCTTCCGGGCCGTGGCGACTGACCAGACGTTACTTTTCTTTGATCCCCACCGGGGATCACTTTCACCACGCTTCCCGGGGAATTGGTGCGGCTAGCCCGGGAAGCGTGGTTGAAACTGACCCCATGTGGGGATTGAGCGTGGCGAACATCTGGCGGCCGCCAAACAGACGTGCGAGTCACAGTGACCACAGGTGGGTATTCACCATGGTTCACTGTGATCTCATAACGTCTGAAAATACCCCATAGACAGCACTTAAATTATATATATATTTACAGGAAGGTGATGCAGTAATGCAAATGCTATCATTATGTAGATCATGAATAGGGCTGAAACTCAGTATTTGGAATTCCTCAGTTTTTACCGAGTATCCCAGTACTTGACTCTGTTTTATCGAGTAACCGAGGAATCGGCCCAGTTATTGGTTTGGTACTTGGTAACTCCTCAATTGAGGGAAGGGGCAGGGACTGACAGGGGAAACAGGCAATGGGCAGAAAGGGGCAGAGGCATATACCCCGTTATAGGGACTTTTCCCGTTGCATGATACTTGGAAAAATACTTAGTAAAATGCTGAGTACTTTCTGAGTACTGAGTATTCAGCCACATAACTGAGGACCATCCGAACACTCAGGCTCAATCCTTGGACAATCGGAAATGCTCGACAATTTTTTTTTTACTCCTCGGTTCAACATTATGAACTGCTATCAAAAGACTTTCTTGAGCTGCTGATGCAATATCAGGATTTATCGGGTAGTGTTTATTCTAACTATTGTAAGTGTGAATATATTAAAAATCTTGCAGGCCTAACTAATGAATTAAGCCCTAGGCTGCTTTTAGACGAGGGGGTAGCGGTCATGCGATCCCCTTACGTGACTTTTGAAAATCCTGTGGGTCAGGATTAGATGAGACATTTCGTGTGTTAAAGCCAGTCGCATGTTCTTTTAAAACTGCGAACTAAATACCTAAAAGTGGCAACCCCAGTTTTTAGTATCTTTAGTGTAAGAGGCTAAAAACAATAAATGTAAAACATTGTTTATTGAAAGCAACACCTAGGGGTATTTAGTTTGCGGCTTTAAAAGAATGCATGACTGACTTAAGTGCACAAAACGTCTCGTCTAATCCTGGCTGGCGGGATTTTCAAAAGTCATGTGAGCAGATTGGGCGATCATGACCCACTTGTCTAAAAGTGACGCTAGTTAATGCCCATCAAATTTCCTGAAGTTTATAACAGGTTTTGATAATTACAGCTGTAATAAAGAAAAGTTTGAACTTTATTAGTTCTTTTTAACCATAAGAATTATAGTGGACATAAATTTGACTTGAATAATATGTGTAACTAAATGAGAAAAAGTATGCAAAACTCAGGATTCAGATAATACCCTTAAAGATCCCTAAATGGTCTGGGATCTGGTTATATCAGTGTCTCACAGCTCTAATAACAGTTGTCTTCATTCAGAGCCAAGTATACTTACTTTTGGGAGGTATTTTCCAATAGAAATATAGGAATTGGATCAAGCTTCAGATTCGCATAAGAATGAGAATTCTGAGACTGAACAGACTTATCACTTTCTAGCCATAATATCTCATCTTTTTGTAAATATTCAGTGCTACCTCTCTTTTATGAACTTCATTATAGAGGATCCCAGAGTATAAGTATAATGAATCTGGCAGTTACTTTCTCAGTTATGTACCTCCGACCAGTCCCGTCTTAGATGGAACCACCCCACTTTCGCAGGGAAATGCTGCGGTTGCGTCTAAGGGCATTTTCACACAAGACACTCTCCATGCACCACCCACTCACTATACATGTTACAGGGCACCCATAGGGGTGGGTAGTGGGTGGAGAGTGTCTTGTGTGAAAATGCCTCTAAGGTGGACAATGCCGGAGTTTTTTTGAACAATTATTGTTGATCGCCACAGCATAAAGAAATTAAAAACATAATGTGTATTTTTATAATTCCTCTCCATGAGTGAAAATAGACATAATGCCAACTCCACTTTAACACCACTTTTACACCACTTTAACATTTCTTATGCATGTTATAGGGCTGTATTGGTACCGTATGCAGCCCTGCAACATGCATAATAAATGTTAAAGCAGTATTAAAGTACAATTAGGATTATATATGTTTTCACCCCATGACAGGAAAAAAGTTAGTAAAAACTGGCAATCCCAGAGGTTTACAGTAAGATGCTAAAAACAAGAAATGTAAAACATTGTTTATTAAAAGCAACATCAAAATTTTGTTTGAGACCAATATTGTAGGTTCAAAACTCAGACCATCTTCAGGAGAATTAGTAAACATAGCTAGTAGACTACAAGAAGTCAAGAAGGAGACAATCAAAAGGAAATATTAATTTTCAGATGGAGCAATTAAAGATCAATTGTGACATCATAATTCCAGAGCTCTGGAGATAACAAGGCAATCCTGGTAATTAGAGATAATCAACTGTTATGATATTCAATTACTTGAAAAAAATACATTTGAAAAGTACATTTGAAAAAAAATACATTTGTATTTTCTGCCTCTAAAAGAAGATGGTAATTGGACTGTGTAAAATACTTGTCCATTCCTTTTAAGAGTAAATAAGCTTTATATGTTTAGTTACAATAATATTTATATTTTATTCCCTTCTGTGGCAGTCATTGAAATGGAAACAATATGAACTTGTAGAATTCTTGTTTCTCTATCAAAATTTGTGTAACCAAGATGACGTAGAAATCACATTGTGAAGGTATTTCATGATGAAGTGTGATGTGTTTGACAAAGTAAGATTCAGTCGAGGGCAGTACAGTCTTTGAAACCCTTTTGTGCAGACTATTTTTCAAGAATGCAGCCAAGTGGTGGTGTGGAAAAAAATATTAATACTGTCCAACCATCCTTAGTTAAGAGGGACAGTTCCTATTTGGGTGTTGAATCCCACTGTTCCTCCTTCAGATGTTCAAAATCCCCCAGGAGAGAGACTAAAACCCTGTAACTAACCACTCAGGTACTTCTCTTCTAGTTGCCTTCCAGGAAGCGGGGGTGGGTGGGACGACACTTGAGAGGACAATGGAGAGATGATGGAATTACAAGAAACTAAAGGGAATGATAAGCAGAGCTGCTTCTTCTTTTTATTAGTGCTAAAACTCAGTCCTCGGTTTTCCCCAGAAAACCCTGTGTTTCACAGTACTTGACTTGGTTTTCTAAGTTTCTAAGTTTCAAAGAATGGCCCCCAAAACGATCTCGGAAGATCCTCAGCCAAGTACAGGGAAGGGGCCAGAAACTGGCGATAGGCTCCTTCTCTGGCCCCCGCTGGCTAGAGAGAGAATAGGCCAGTGGGGGGGTCAGGGAAGGGGCTAACAGGGGTTCAGGAGTGGGGTGCTGAGAGGTGGTGGCCTAGTAGGGGGCTGAGGGGAAAGAGTACTCATCCTCCAGAGGGACTCCAGAAATGTGTAGCTTCCTCTGTACTAGGTAAGTATGAAAATTTAAAAAAAATTTAAAAAGGAAAAAGCTGGGCATGCTTAGAAGAGTCAAATGCCCCCCGCCCCTTCTGAGCATGCTCAGATCTTCCCAAGGTGGCCCTGGCAGTGTCACCACCTTGGAAAGGCCTGTACATGCTCAGAAAGGGGGGGGGGTATTCGACTCTTCTGAGCATGCTCAGCGCTTTTTTTCCTCCTTTTTTTTCCTTTTCAGACTTACCCGGTCCAGAAGAAGCTACAAGTCACTGGAGCCCCAACAGAGGGTGAGTACTATATCCCTCAACCCCTGCTAGGCCCACACCACCTCTTCTCTGGCTCATCTCCCCCAACCCCCGCTCCCTCTAGCGTCTGGCCCCCTTCTCTGCTCCTGCCCTTGGAATTTCCGAGTATTCTCCGAGGGCCTGAGTGATGGCTGAGAACTCAGTCCCAGTACTCAGAACCTCAAAAATCATTGCAAGTACTCAGAGTGCCTATTTGGTGTATACCTACTTTTTTATGTTTTTGGAATGTTGAGGGGTGTGTGTGTGTGTGTGTGTGTGTGTGTGTGAGAGAGAGAGAGAGAGAGAGAGAGTGCCTGAGCACAAATATTCTTCCATAAACTTGTCCAAACCTCTTTTAAACTCAGCTATAGTACTGGCCCTTACCACAGCCTCTGGAAGTAGATTCCACAACCCAATTATACTCTGGGTGAAAAAATATTTTCTTTTATTTGTTTTAAACTTGCCACCCATGAGTTTCATGGAGTGTCCCCTAGTCCTAGTACTAGCTGAGACCTAATAACAGCTCCTTGTTTATTAGTTCTACCCCACTCATGATTTTATAAACCTCTATCGTATCTCCTCTCAGTTGTCTCTTCTCCAAGCTGAAGAGCCCCAACCTACCAAGCCTCTCCTCTTACGGGAGCCTTTCTATGCCCTTGATCATTTTTGTTGCCCTTCTCTGTACCTTTTCTAGTTCAGTAATGTCTCTTTTGAGATGGGACGACCAGAACTGCACACAATAATCGAGGTGTGGCCACACCATTGATTTGTATAGAGGCATTATGACATCCTCACTTTTATTCTCTATTCCCTTCCAAATAATTCCTAACATTCTGTTTGCTTTTTTGACTGCTGCTGCGCACTGCACTGTGGATTTCATTGCATTGTCCACAACCACCTCCACTTCCTATTCCTGAGTGGTAAGTCCTAGCTTAGTACCCAGCATTGTGTATGCATAGTTTGGATTATTTTTCCCTACGTGCATCACTTTGCATCACAGTAAGGGAATATAACCCCCACTTTCCTCCATATGATGATGCTGAAACAGGTTGTACAAATATCATGCATTGGAAGCACCACCACATCACATTTAGCCTATATTTTTGCTGTTTTTAAATGGGCACGGCCAGGGGGCAGGTCCGTGTGCACTTGGTGGAGCACACATGCACTTCTGGTGAGTTTGGGATTCAGACAGGCTGGGACGGGTGCACGCCCCTGTCCAAGTACCACTCTTTTAAGCCCCCGTATGGAGTATTCTGGGGTTTCCCCCAATTCTCTGTGTGTGGGCATGAGTGGGCAGTGCATAGGTCATGGGAGCGCATGTCTACCCACACCATCTTCAGACAGGCACTCGGATGAGGGATAGGTGGGTGCATCCCGTGGAAAAATGACCTTTGAAATGCTAAACTCATTAATATTTTTAGTGAGATAGTGAAATACCTGCTGTGTTGTTGTAATATGTAATCTGCATACTAGCCAATGAATGACAAGGAAGTTCAAGGAGAAATAGACTGTAAGAAATGCAGTATTGTGTTGGTATTCGCTCTCTGGGTTTGAAATGGATGGCAAAGAAGTAAATGGGATCCTGACAAGTGGAAAGTTGGTAAATCGTGAAAAGGAATGCTGGTCATGACATTACTGAGTACTGGGTTCTTGATTCAACTCAGATGGTATTGGGAACCGGGGTTTTGACAAGATTTTCCATTTTGGTGAAATCTCATTTCAGACCCAATGGGCACTTTTCCAGCATCTTCAGGCATAGTTTAGGTAGGAAGCTTAAATACTGATGACCGCTTTCCACTCATGGGGGAATGTTAGCTTATGATTTTTGAGCATTGATTATATAATTTTCCTTGGAAGGCCTAAGAACAGCATCAGTAAGTTGTTGCTTCATTGGAAGCCACACATTTTAAAACACAGACCTAGCTAAATGATGGCGTACAGTTAATTAAATCCTATTTATAGACTTTAAGTAGGTAATCCTGTTGATTTTGTTAAATCTGTCAGGGGCCTTTGAAATGGTCAATCATGAGGTTTTGTTGATGTTGACATTATTTATTTATTTATTTATTTTATTTAAAATTTATATCCCGCCCCTCCTGCCCACAGGGCAGCCTGGGGCGGCGAACAACACTCAGTAATTTTTTTTTTTTAAATTAAAAATACAATACAGTGAGGCGAAACCCCCCACCCCTGCCCCTCGCCAAAAGCCTGACGGAACAGTCAGGTCTTACATACACGCCAAAACAGCAGGAGACTGGGAGCCAACCGAGCCTCCCCTGGGAGCGAATTCCACAGCACAGGGGTGCCCACCGAAAAAGATCTAACATCGGAGGTCACCCGCCTCACCCAGGGAACCTCCAAAAAGGCTCCCACGGATGATCTCAAGTGTTGCACAGGCACATGGGGAGTGAGGCGGTCCCGCAGATAAGCAGGGCCCAGGCTGTGAAGGGCTTTAAAGGTTAAAATCAGCACCTTGAACCTAGCCCGGGGCTTTATAGGCAGCCAGTGCAGAGCCTGGAGTACTGGTGTCATGTGCTCCCTGCGACCCGCCCCCATAAGGAGATGGGCCACGGCATTCTGCACCAGCTGCAGCCTCTGGACCAGCTTCTTGGGCAGCCCCACGTAGCGCGCGTTGCAGTAATCCATCCTCGAGGTGATGAAGGCATGGATGACAGTGGCGACGTTGGAATCTGAGAAATATGGCCGAAGCTGCCGGACAAGATGTAACTGGCGAAACGCACTCCCCGCCATGGCCACAACCTGAGATTCCAGGCTGAGCCACGAATCGAGGAGCACACCCAGACTCCGCACTTGAGAGACCACGGGAGGGCGAACCCCCCCAACAAGAGGAGATTCAACCACCCTCAGCCCCCCCAAGCCCTCGCCCACCAACATCACCTCCATCTTGTCAGGATTCAATTGCAGATGGTTCGACCTCATCCAAGTCCCCACAGCTGACAGGCACTGGGAAAATAAGGAGACTGCATGGCCTGGGTCGATGGAAAAAGAGAGGTAGAGCTAAGTGTCATCAGCATACTGATGACACTGCATGCCCTGAAACCCTCTCACGATCTCCCCTAATGGCTGCATATACATGTTAAACAAGAGGGGGGACAGAATGGCACCATGTGGGACTCCACACGTGAGGTCCCAGGGGGAAGACATACACTCCCCCAATACCACCCGGTGAGTTCTCCAGGCCAGGAATGAACAAAACTAGTCCAAGGCCGTTCCTCCAATTCCGGCACGGTCCCACAGGCGAGTCACCAACACCTCATGATCGACTGTGTCAAACGCAGCCAAAAGGTCTAGCAGGACCAGTAAGGTCTGATGACCCTCGTCCAATGCCAGACGGAGATCGTCAACCAAGGCCACCAATGCCGTCTCCGTACCATACCCAGGCCGAAACCCAGACT
>QEPC01008358.1:928008-939944 GCA_003113815.1 Sphenodon punctatus | reverse complement strand
AAGTAGTGGCATGAACAGATCCCAACAAGGACTCCACATCGGCAGGTACCACCATCTGAAACTGATCCCACAAAACAGGACAGGACGGGGCATCCATAGCCCCAAGATGATCCTCTGCAATAACTGCGGAACCGAAATCGTGGCAGATTTGAACGATCTTATCTACAAAGTACTCGATAAAGCGGTCACAGCGGTCACTGGATTGCTCCAGGTCCAGGCGGAGACAGGCAGGACTGACCAAACCTTTCACCACCCGGAAAAGCTCAGCTGGACGTGACTTTGCAGATGCAATAAGGGCAGCAAAGAACTGCTTCTTTGCTGCCTGCACCGCCACAGCATAGGCCTTTAAACTGCTCTTATGCTGTGATCGATCGTAGTGGTCGCGAGTCCAGCGCCACTGTCACTCTAACCACCTGCTCTCCCGCTTCAAACACCCCAGGCCCTCAGTAAACCAAGGAGA
Source organism: Sphenodon punctatus (assembly GCA_003113815.1). Classification (NCBI taxonomy): domain Eukaryota; kingdom Metazoa; phylum Chordata; class Lepidosauria; order Sphenodontia; family Sphenodontidae; genus Sphenodon; species Sphenodon punctatus. Next base: position 939,484 of record QEPC01008358.1, on the reverse strand, counting down.
CCTGAGGTAGACTCGGGAGGGTTGCAGATGCCTGGGAGCCACTCTGTCAATGGTCTCAGCCAACAAGGTGTTCCAGAAAGCCACGAGATCATCACTGCTGGCAGGAGTGTGTCAGGCTTCTCTTGAGTGGTGCCATTCCTTCCTGTCGGGGAAGTCTCAGCTGGTAGTGATGGGTGATTGTTCATTGTCCGCTCATGACCTCCTGTTTGGGTACTCACAGGGTTCTTCTTTTTTGTCTCCCTTTCCCCTCTTGTTCAATGTGTATTTGAGGCAGCTGGGTGAGATCATCCAGAGATTTGGAGTGAACTGTCATCAGTATACTGACGACAACCAGGTCTACCTCTTCTTTTCATCCAACCTGGGTCCTTCAGTCTTGGTGATTACCCAGTGGTTGACTGCGGTCTGAGACTGGATGAGGTCAGTGAGCCAATTGAAGCTGAATCCTGACAAGACTGAAGTGATGATGGTTGGCTTGCCTTGTGACTTGGTGGGTATTGGGACTCCTGTCATTGATGGAGTTTGACTCCCAATCAGGTTCACAGCCTTGGAGTGCTTCTGGATCTTCAGGTTGTGGAGGTGGTAACTCCATCTGGTGAGGAGGCTTTGGCCTTTTCTTTCCGACTTGAATCTGGACATTATCATCCATGCTTCCATCACCTCAAGGCTAGATTACTCCAATGTGCTCTACTTGGGGCTGCCCTTGATGACTGTTTGGAAGATATAGCTGGTGCAGAATGTGCCAACTCAGCTCTTTCCAGAGATGAGTCACAGGGAGCGCATTCAACCAGTACTCTGAAGTCTGTACTGGCCGCCTATCATCTTCTGTGTACAATTCAAGGTGCTGGTGTTGATCTTTAAAGCCCTAAATGGTCTGGGTCCCACATATTTGAAGTGCCGTCTGTTGTACCATGCTCCATTTCAACCCCTGCAGTCATCTGGGAGTGCCCTCTAGCAGGTTTAATCCACTACTCCCTTCCATAGGATGGGGGTGCACAGAAAGAGCTTTCTCAATCACTGCCCCAGTTTTGTGGAACTCCCTTCCTCTGGAATTTTGTCTGGGCCTGGACCTAAGCATCTTTCAGAGGTGGTGCAAAGGTTTTTTGTTTTTAAAAAAAACCATTGAGGTGTGTGTGTGGGGGGGAATAGGGTCTGGTTGAGAGGTTTTGGGTGGGGTTGAAGGTTGGAAGAGAACTTTTGGTGTGAAGGTGGGGTGTGGTTGGAGAAGGGTGAGGGGAAAGGTTTTTTGGGAGGCTGGGGTTTTTCTGCTGTTATATATGTTCTTAATATGCTGTGATATGTTTGTAAGCCGACCTGAGCCATTTGGGAAGGGCAGGATAAAAATCAGAATAAATAATAAAATAAATAAATTTAAATATATAAGTTAAATATTCAGCTTGACTGAACCCAATTACAAAGTTTAAAATCAGAACTAATTTAGGGCAGCTTTATGCTGGAAGATGCTGCTTTAGTTATGCTCTTGCAAATCATGAAAATGTTGCTGCACCTTTCAGGGTCAAGCTCGAAATGATTTTAAACCCTTCTATTTTACAAGAGCACCACTAACTAGAGTTTATGTTGCAACATGTACTTTATGCACAAGCTGAACACAGGCTGTAATTAAAAACAGTATTTTTTGTGCTACTTTAAGATCTTAGTTTCTAATGTTGCCTTATTTCAGAGAAATAATAATGCATGAAAAAGAAAAATAATTTAATGAATTATATTTTTAGTTCTGTGAATAAATTTAGTCTTCTTTAAATGTCTTCTTTAGAAAGAAACTTGAAAAATATACATAAAAATTGGTTTGAGTTCAAATTGTTCATGGCTATTTTATTTGAATAGGTTCGGCCATCCCTACCAAGAATACTTCTATTAAATAACCAGTTGAGTGACTACAGAGTATGGTTTTATTCAATAAAAGATGAGGAATAACATTTCAAATTCACAAGAGTCTCTTTGGCCATGAGCTCCTATTCCTGGTACTGAAAGAAATAGCTTTTTAAAAATGCCACTTAATCTATTTCCAGTGGCAGGGGTGGGGAACCTCAGGTCTGAGGGCCAAATGTGCCCTGTGGCTAGCTGTTGTGTGGCCCCTTTCAAGTTCCTGGATCCGGCCCCTGGATTCAGTTCCTACCTCCAAGCACTGAAAAACTGAGCTCTGGTAAGGAAGCAAAGATCAAGGCATGAACACAAAGATAGGGGACAGATCCATGGCACAGATCATGTTCTTCTTAGAGTGCCTCTCCACACACACACTAATGTGTATTCAGCACCATCTGGCATCGAGACAGGGCTGATTTTTTTAAGCAGTAGCTTCTAGATAGTGAGCGGAGAGATGACGTCACATCCACGCCTATAAATAGCACTCCTGCTCTCTGAAAACAAAGTTCTTTCTCCACCATGGCAGAGAGCCAGTAATATATACAAAACAACAACAACAACAACAATAATAAATATTAATAATTAATTAATTGTGTATATGCATATGCTATATATGTGTGTATTTGTGTAGATAGATAGATAGATAGATAGATAATGTGTGTGTATGTATAGCTTACTGGCTATGGACTCTGGATCTTCTTCCATCTTAACCCTATAACAAAAGAATAAAAAACGTTATAAGATCAGAGTTGAGGGCCGGGCTTCTTCCCGCCTTCCTGTCACCTCAATGTATGGCCTTTCAAGACTTTAAATATTTTCTGGATTGCACATCCAAGTTGCCTCGCTCAGATGCCCATAGATGTTACCTCTTCTGTTTGGGGTGTCAGTACACAGCTGCCTTTTTACTGTCTGTTGATATTTCAAGACTAGAACTAGAAAGGAGAGAGCTCTTTGGTTGATGGAACATCTCACTGTGGTAGCTATGCAGTCAGAAGTGGAATATTCAACCTCGGCACCACCAGCCACTCCTGTGGCCCAAACTCAGACATCCTCAGTACCGAAGTCAGGGCTGACTAAGTCTGCACCACCAGCCATTCCTACAGGGGACTCAGCACAACATAACCCATCCTCCCGCACCATAAGCTCCAACAACACTGCTTTGGTCTTTTCACTGAGCTACACCACCGCTTCAGTCTCCACGCTGAGCTACTCCCCCTCCAATGCTGGTCAGGCACGAGTTTTCCTTTGCAACAGATCACTTTCCAAGACCATATTCGTTCTATGCCTCCTACCACGCATGGGTGTACAGGACACCGGCACCACCTGTCTCCAGAAGAACAGGAGACTATATTGTGTCCTTTACAGAACATCTTCAGGCCCTTTATCCAGCAATCAGTGGAGGCAGTAGCAGACTTGCAACTCCAGACAATGCCACAATCTGCACCACCAGTGAAATTAGTACAGCCTGTCCTGACATCGACTATTACTGTTGTCAATAGGTCAATCATTACTTCCTCCTACAGCATTGCAGATACAAGCTCTTGTCACAATGCCATATCTGGTACTGATGATGAGAGATGATCAGGGAATCTGACTGACGTTTGCCATTGGATCTGGAGGCTCCGTTGACAGATGATTGGGCTGCCCCAGGTCTTCCCTTAGACAACAATGGGTGAAAACAGACATGACGCTAACCACCCTTTAACCACCCTTGGTGGTCATTTATGCATGTTTCAGGACTGCAATACAGCCCTGCAACATGCATAAATAACCACCAAAGGAAGGTAAGGGAAAGAAAGGTAAGGGAAAGTAACCACCAAGGGAAGCTGAGAAGTAAATAAGGAAGCTGAAAACGGCCAATCATCTAAGTATGGATAGACATACATTCCTTCCTATGAAAGGAAGCAAAAACGGGGGCTAGGCACTCCAAATTGATAATGAAATCCCTCAAAGTGGACCCTGAGGAAATTCCTATGGTGTGGATTAATGATAATATGGAAGTATGCATCACGCATATCTATAGTGGCCAGATAATTTTCCTTTTTCAAGGAACAAATAATTTGTGTCAGTGTTATCATTTTGAATTTAAAATGGCAGACACTCATTAAGGACTCTTAGATCCAAAATAGGCCTGACTCCCTCCGGCTTTTGGGGAATTAGGAAGTATCGAGAGTAGAACCCCTTTCCTTCCTCTTGAGAGGGTACTGGATCTACAGCCCCCTTCTGGAGAAGTTGCATACAGTCCTGACGAAGGAGAATTGCATGTTGTTGATCATCTGGAGTAGGGGTCATCACAAACCTAGAATGAGATGTAGAACAAAACTGAATAGAATAACCCCAGAGAATAACCTTCAACAGACATTTAATTCCCTCCCAGCTAGAATATAAATGAGCAAGCTTTTCACCAAATGGGAGGGTTTGCTGGAAGTCTATTCCCTGGGGAGGAAATCTATCAAAAGGATTCCTTAGGCTGTGGTTGTGGAGCAGAAGTGGAATATTTTTGCTGCTTCTGTCTTCTCTGGTAGTTGTTTTGTCTAGGTGGCACGTATGAAAGGGCTGTTCCTGAACACTACTTCCAAGTACTTGGGCCAAATACCGAAGTTCTGAGTAATCGGCCTGAGTACTCAGCAGCCCTTGGGTGCTGTTTCCAGTTTTGGAATTTGGACTCAAAATTCCAGATGTTGGAAAGCTTTGGAAACTTCAGAAAGTTGTTGCAAAGATCTTGAACCCACAGCCAAAGCACTACCCATAAATGCACTACCCAGTAAAGCAGGCTAGCCAGAGTGAGACAATCACTCCAGAAGGCAACCCCACAGAAGTCCAACTGCATTCAGAAATCCAAAAAACCTACAACCCAACAGTAGTGTACCTACAGCATGGCCCACCATAAGCAGTGAGTGCACCCAATTTAATCATTATGCCAACCAAGCAGTGCACAAAAATGCAGGCTAACAAGGGACATTCACTCAAGAATACAATCACCCAGCAAAACAGTCTGCAACTGCATGGAGAAATAAATCCCACCAAAAGCCAGCAAGCCCAGGCCCTAGCAGTCACAAAATTAAGAAACCAGATATTCACACACACACACACACACACACACACACACACACACACACGGGCACCCTGTTGGCATGGCATTGGTGCTGTGGCACTTTTATCTTGAAAAGACCAGGCAAAGGGAAGTGGAGCCATGCAGAGAGATCCCTCTGGCCTCATGGTGCCAAGTGTCAACCAAGCAGCAGGCAGAATTAGAAGCAACATGACACCCTGCCAACCAATCAAAAGCTTGCCATCTGGCTTGGCCAGCCAATCAAAAATTGTCATTTGGCTTACCATCACTCAACTGTCCTCTCCCATACCCCTCCTACCAAATATGGCACTAAGTTTCATTTCCAGAAGAAGCTCAATTGTCCACCAGCCCCCCACACGGGCAGCAGTTTCAGAAGTTTCCAAAGTTGTTGAGGAGTTAGCACTTCTACCCTTGTGGCCAGGACAATGGACTAAGGCTTGGAAGCTGACGTGACCTCAGTGTCTGAGTTGAACAATGAAGTCTTAAGACAGACAGTGTAAGGGTTAATTTTGTGGAAAGAAATTGAGGGAAAATAGCATGAGATAGATTTTTGTTTAGAAGTAGCTCCTTGTAAAAAGGAAGTGTGTGCCTGGTACAAGGAATTTGATATAAATTGTATACTAACACCCAATAGTTAATGGTATTATATGTTATGAGTTTTAGAGTACTTTGAAAGTCAGGCTAAGAAGCTGACATGAGTAGAGAATCATGGAATGGTTGGGGGGAAGAGCAAATGAGCTAAAGGGAAATCTCATCAGGAAATCAGGCAGACTCAACAGGAGGATTGGCATGCTAGCTGGTATGTCTTACTTGACAGGACAATGAAGGGGAAGAGATCAAGGGAACAGTTATGGATGGGTGACTCTGAGACTCCGAGATGCCTTAAAAAGACATGAAAATTTAGGAGACAGCCACAAAACTTCGAATAACCTATTAATGAACCTTGGGGCTGAAAACGCATGTGCAACATGGGTCTCAATGGGATTGGATCATGTCATGATAGAGGGGTGTCAATCTGGGTAATAATATTATAATCATTGGTGTAATTTAAAAGGTATATAAAAACTGTGTGAAGAATAAAGAAATAGAAACAGAAGCAATAAACCCCCGATTTCACTCATCTCTCGACGTACCATCAAACCCACTGCCTTCAGTGACATGCCTGGCTAGCTCAAACTAGGAACAGCATGTATGAGACTAACTCTGCCTTGCACAAGTAGCATAAATGATTTGTGAAGTTTCTCTGGACTAGGTTTCTCTTGTCTCCTTTTTGCTAATAGAAGTTACATAAAGAGTGATTTGTGTCTTAGTTAATTCAGAGGCACCTTTTTGGACCCCGATAGGGATCCCCAAAAGGGAACTCCAACAAAGTTTTCCAAAGTTTTCTGAATAATGGCCTTGGTCTTCGGAAATTTGGAGTTTCCAAAACGAATACCGTTCTCTTCGGCAATTTCTGAAGTTTTCTGAAGACCAAGATACAGTAACATACAATGCAGGGTGTCTCGGAGAATTGTAACAAGACACAGGTGCCAAGTAAGGTTGCCTAATCTGTTTTTGTTGTGACGGAGGCTTCTTTGAAAACTGATTGTTGGTGTACGGTTGGGAGGGTACATACACTTCCATGGATTTTGCTATTGTCCGATCCATTTTGATTTGTTTAAGTTCCTGGTTTGTGTTTTAATTTTTAAAAAGCCCTGCTTATCAAAGGACATGTTTGCAATGATGTTCTGTGCCTAACAGGCCTGAAGAGTGAAGTCATGAGTGGTGGTGAAGCGCGACTGCAGAGGCCACTGATTGTCCTGCAGAGTCTGAGACACCAAAGCTTATTCTTGAGAAATGCTTTGAAAGCTCTTTGCCATCCTGAATGGTCGGGAGGAGGTGAGCTTTAGTCTCTTCAGTAAGTTCTTGAACACTCCCAGAGAGTGTCCCAGAGAGTGTGACTACAGCGTGCCACATAGTTTCCAGCTTAAATTCCCTTCGTTGCTGAGGAATAAACTTTTTTACCTACTGTGTCCAGTCTCTTTCCCTCCTTGTCAGAAGGTTGTGATAGAATCTTCCTGGTGCGTAATCTTTCCACTGACACTGATGCGATAAGGGAGTTAGGCTCAGGGTACCTAATAAGTATTTGGTCAGTATTTGGAAAAGGATACATTTTGAGAGGTTTGGGGACCACTGGTTGAGTAGTAACGGGGTCCTTCTAAATCTTGTCCAGTCTGTCCGATAGGCCAGTTGCTAACAGGATCACTCCCTGGCACCGATGGTTCACATGCTAAAAAGCTGATATGGTTCTTTTCTGTCAGCCCTAGAGGAACCCCTTACATTGAGGCCATTTGGGTCAATAAGTTTTTAAAGGAGCGGAACTCATTAGGTGAAATAGGAGACTTCCTGACGTCTACATCAGACATATCTTCTCGGTGGTCTGGTTGGTTGACACCTTTAGAGACATTCCCATTAGGGATGGGCGAACGCAGTTCGGATGTTCAGAGTTCGGACCAAACTCGGTCTGTTCGGACATCCGAACTGAACATCTGAACCGAACTCTCGAATGACCGAACAGTTTGGTCATGTTCAGACAAGTTCAGAGGCAGGAAAAATGTCTTTCCAGGGCCAAAAATTAGGTTTCGGTTTCGATTTCGTTTCGGTTTCGCTATTTTCGAATGTTCAGTCAAGTTCAGTCAAACCGAACTCAGCTGAACCGAACCATCGAACCCGAACTCTAGAGCTGGCCACCCTTAATTAGCTTTTCCTAGTTGCCATCACTCTGCTCAACATATTAGTGAGCTCCATGCTGTCACTTGTAAACCCCATACTTGGTTATACATAAAGATAAGATCGTGCTCAGGTCGCACCCTTTATTTCTCCCGAAGGTCACATCTCACTTCCATTTAAACCAAGTTATTACTCTTCCAGTTTTCTTTCCTAGACCTCATTCTTTCCCAGAGGAGGCTATGTTACACATTCTAGAACTATGGAGGGCAACCTTGTTTTATTTACAACGTACTAAGAGAAAATCAGATGCTTGGTTTGTCTCCTTCTGCTCATAAACTCTGGGTAACAAAGTGACTAAACAAACGTTGTCTAGATGGCTCAAAATTGTGTCACCATAACTAGCAAGCTGTCTTCCAGACAGTTCCCAGAAGGGTTCTGTTCCCATTCTCTTAGGGGAGTGGCCACATATGTCACTGCTTTTCACTACATTCCCTTTGTAGATGTTTGCAAGGCAGAAACTTGGAGGTCAGTTCACAGATTCACTTGGCATTATGCCATTGATCTGAGTGAAAGGGGTGATGCTTGTTTTGGACAAGAAACTCTGCAGAATCTATTGTAAGTCCCACCTCCTAGTTCTGCTTAGTGCTTACTAATCTACATGAGTGTGTATATGGCGAGGCGCTTGAAGAAGAAGGGTAAGTTACTTACCTGTAACGTTTGTTCTTCAAGATTAAGCCTCTCCACAGTCACACTTTCCTCTACACAAAGACTAGTTGATGTACAGATGATTGCTCTGCCTTGGGTCAAGATTTTATTGTATAGCCGTAGCCATTACAAAGTAACACAAAACACAACAGAAACACTACAATTCAATTCAAATCAAATCACAAGAGAAAATAAATACACAAACTGTTTCATAAAAAAGGTCACAATTAAGAAGATAGATTTTGTCTCAAACGGAGAGCAGCAATACCAAAAAATGCTACCGCTCTAGATAACCCAGAATCCGTAGGACTGAGAAACTTATGCAGAAGAAAATTTGGATGTTGACCATACTCGGTCAAAGATGCAGAACCCAAATATTTACTTCTCAGTTCTGATAATACAGGGCAGCAAAAAAGAATATGACAGACCATATCTGGTTCCTGAAGCTCAAAAAACCCACAAAAACAATTTTCCTGGGGGATCCCTGCATACCGTCCCTCCAAGAAAGCAAATGGGAAAATGTTACATCTGAGCTTAGTGAAGATTGTTCTCTGACCAAAAACCGTCCAGACAAAAAAATAACTAGTCCTGGCTCTGGCAGGATCCGGGGGAAAACAAACTGGAGCAACCCTCTGTTCACTCAAAAGAGCGTTCTCCCTCTGAAGCTCTTGGTCACCCAGTCTTCTGTGAATAAGGGACAAAGCACAGTCTGGACCTAAAGGCCTTAAACTATCCTTGGAAAAACCCAATCTACCCACTTCCAATTCAACTGCTTTTTCCCAAGAACCTAACAGGCCATGAGTTGTTACCAAACTAACAAGAGACCTGTCCTGAGGAGGGAAAAGAGACACCTTTACTCAATATTTGAGTAACATCTGCAGGGCTACCTGCCAAATTGTAGGACTCAGGGTTTCAGCTCTAAGTATCACCTGTGGGATACCTAATGGGACTTCCATAATTGAGCGCAGAAACCTGTTTTGCATAACTTCCAACTTATTTAAGAAGGAATTTCCCCATACAGGAAAAGCAAATAAGGCCTGGGGGATTACCTTGGCCTTGAAGAGACGAAAGGCTGGGGAAGATAGCTTACCCCTGCTGCCAAAACAGTAATTTCTTATTGCGGCCACAGTTCAACGAGCTTGGCACTTTACCGCCTCTAGATGTAAATTCCAACAGTTTGAGGAGGATAGAATAACCCCCAAATTACCTGCTCAATAAAATTTCTACCAATCACCCAGCGATGAAATTTACCAGCCCTCCATGCACCCACTACCATTACCTTTGTCTTATCAAAATGTATTGATTAAGTCTCTCTAGTGCAGTAAGACCTGAAATGACTCTGCCTGGGGAGAAAGAACCATGGAAGTGGGGAGCGGGAATACTATTTCTAGATGTGTATGTGACGTTATCTCTCCGCTCCCCATCTATAAGTTGCTTGGAAGATCAGCCTTGTTTCGATGCCAGATGACACCTAATACACATTAGTGTGAATGTGGAGAGACTTAATCTCAAAGAACAAACGTTACAGGTAAGTAACTTTCCCATCTAGCTGTTAATTCATTTTAATAAACACAAATTGGTTTAGGCTTAAGCACAACTTAAATGCTGCTTGCAGTAAAGTTTACTTTTTGCTTAAGCCTTGTTCAGACTTTTCTGACTGTTTATGAATTTCACATATACATAGTGGGAGGATTGGTCATCAGCTAATGATTTTACATCATTCTAAAGATGTAGGGCTGCATTCCATCAACGTGCTACTAATTATTATCCATTTCTGAATGCAAGCTGACATTATTAGTTGTGTTTTACTTTGCTGAAGGACATGGGAGCTAAGTAAGCATGCCAGCATTATATTTTTCCCTTCTTTTTTTACACAGCTTATGATAAAATGGATAATGCAGTCTATTCAGATTTGTCTTGTAATTTTAGCAGACAACAACCCCATTACTTAATCATCTTTCTCTTTCTGCTTTAGGAAATGTGATTAACTAATCCCTTAAACTCCATGAATAAGTAAAATGATATATTCACAGTGTAAATGTTTTAAAACTTTAAAAAAATGTATCCAGAATAATTTAATTGAGTCCTGAAGTTATGTGGAAAATGAAAACTGCTTCTGGCAAACTAATTGTAGTTCTGAATATTCAAATAGCAAAGAGTGTAGAGTGCTCCTATAATTAGAATTAAACGAATACAGGATACACTTATAGCTGTTATTCTTAGCTTTTAGTAATCTTTATGTATTTTTTAGGAGTAAGGATCCATCCTACTTATGGTATTATTCTAGTCAGTGAATGGTGCAGTATGTATTATTATTATTTATTATTATTATTTGCAAGCATTTATATAGTGCCAGCAATGTACCTGGCTCTTTAAAAAAGTAATTGAATAGACACGGTCCCTGGCCTAGGGCTTACAATCTGAGAGATGGGAGAGGGGAAGGGCGGGAGATGAAGGAAGGGGAACAGAGGGAGAAACAAGGAGTGTAACATTCATGAGGATGCGAGGTTAGGGAGCTAGGGAGAAGGGAAAAAGGTGGTTAGAGGAGCAGGGGAGGCGTGAGAGGATAAGAGAGGGGACAGAGGAGGAGCGGAGTTTACAGACTGGAGTTAGTACAGGGAAATTAGCGCAGAGAGGTGGGGGGGAGCAAGGTTATGAAGAGCGTTATATATGAAGACTAGGAGCTGGTGCAGGATTCATTCAGGAAGGGGGAGCCAGTGAAAAGAGGAGAGGAGGGGCTGCACGTGGTCGAAGAGATGGGTGAGGTGGATGACCCTGGCGGCAGAGTTTTGGAAGGAGATAAGGGGAGAAAGGGGAGAGTGGGGGAGGCCAGTGAGAAGGAGGTTACAGTAATTGAGGCAAAAGATGACCAGGGCATGAACAAGGGTTTTGACGGAGGAGACAGAGAGAAAAGGGTGAATCTTAGCAATGTTATGGAGGGAGAAATGAAAGGATTTGGCAACAGAATCGATGTAGGGTTTAAAAGAAAGGGATGAGTCAAAGATGAAGCTTAATCTATGGACTTGGGGGACGGGTAGGATGGTGACCCCATCGATGGGGATCGACAGGGAAGAGGGAGAGGAAGTATGGGGCAGTGGGGGGGGGGGG
>QEPC01008358.1:898471-927874 GCA_003113815.1 Sphenodon punctatus | reverse complement strand
AGAGTTGAGTGTCATCAGCGTAGAGGTGATATTGGAAGCCATGGGAGGCAATGAGTTTGCCTAGGGACAGGGTATAGATAGAGAAGAGGGCCAAGGACAGAGCCTTGGGGAACACCAACTGAGTGGAAGGGAGGAGGAGGTGGAGTTGGCAAGAGACGCATTGAAGGAGCAGTCAGAGAGGTAGGAGGAGAACTAGTCGAGGACGGAGCCACGGAAGCCAAGGGGGTGAAGTGAATCCAGCAAGAGTGAGTGGTCAACAGTATCGAAGGCAGCAGAGAGGTCAAGGAGGACAAGAATGGAATAGAGGTGATTAGACGTAGCCACAATAAGATTGTTGGTGATCTTTGCGAGAGCAGTTTCAGTAGAGTGAAGGGGGCGAAAGCCAGATTGGAGGGGGTCAAGGAAGGAGTTGGTGGAGAAGAAGTCGAGGCAGCAGGAGTAGACAACACGTTCAAGAAGCTTGGAAGCAAAAGGAAGGAGTGAGACAGAACGGTAGCTAGAGGGGTCAAGAGTGGACATTTTGAGGATAGGAGAGACAGTGGTGTGCTTGAAGGTAGATGGGAAGGAGCATGTATAGGGGGAGAGGCTGATGATGTGCAGGATGGAAGGGGTGACAGTGGGAACAATGGAGGTCAGGAGGCAGGAGGGGACGGGGTCAAGGGGGCAAGTGGAAGGGTTGGAGGAGGAGAATGGGAGCTGATCAGGGGGAAGACAGGGTATGGGGATAAGGTTGGGAGAAAGGGTGTGGCGGACAGGCGAGAGATATGGAGGGTTGGGGAGGAGCAGGAGGGGAAGGTAGCCAAGGGGGAGGAGGAAGTGTGAGGAGGTTGGCAAGAAGTGATGGCTGGGAGGAAAGAAGGAGCAGGGCGAAAAGAAGTAGAGTAAGGAAGTGATGGGGGGAGAGGGGAGAAGGAGGGAGAGGGAAGGTGAGAAATTAGGGCAGGCATGATGGTGGGGAGGATAGGTAATAGAGAAGAGACAGAGAAAAATGAGGCAGAGAGTGGCTGACCTACTAGCCACTGAGGAGCCCTTAGCTGCTGTTGGTGTAGCATTCTGCTGGCGAGTGATCTTATGTCATGTGCCTTACGGTACATGCCTTTTGGCTCGCTGTTCTCTGGAACTTGGGCGGCGGAAAGGCCAAGCTCCAGGAGGGTCGCGGCATCCTCAGGTGTTGACAGCCGAGGCAGCTGGGAGAGTACGCAGATGAACTGCAACCTCACCAGTTCCTGGCTCGCTGGTCTTTGGAACTCAGGCAGCAGAAAGGCCAACTTCCAGGAGGGTCGCAATGTCCTCAGGTGTTGACATCTGGGAGAGTATGCATATGAACTGCAACCTCACCAGTTACTGACTCGCTGGTCGCTGGAACTCAGGTGGCAGAAAGGCCAAGCTCTAGGAGTGTCACGGCATCCTCAGGTGTTGACAGCTGAGGCAGCTGGGAGAATATGCAGATGAATTGCAACCTCACCAGTTCCTGGCTTGCTGGTCACTGGAACTCGGGCAGCAGAAAGGCCAAGCTCCAGGAGGGAGGTATTAATTCAAAAGACATGTTAATTTGATGTTAAGGCTGGGAATCGTGTAGTAGCTATATTTTGAAGCCTAAATCCCAATTCCCCACCCACCCTTCCTTATGCTTTTTTATCCCTCTTTCCTTTTTTTTGTATAATAATATAAAATTTGATATATTGCTGGCATGTCATTAATTCATTAAAGACCACAATTAAACATGCATTTTTGTTACCCGCACACAAAAGGAGGCTACAGAAACAGAAGTTGGATTCAACTGGCCGTAATTCTTTATTAACCAATAACTTGGCAATCTAGGGTTAAATATAAGAGGGTTAAACACCCAACCATAACAAACACTGAACTATACCTCTTTGGGTTTCAGCCAGTTAATCATGTGGCTTCCCCGTTTACCCTTTTCCTTGCTCTATCATCTCGGTGTGCGTTTGCTGCTTCTCTCCACACCCATCTTTGAAAGAGCTTATTAAACACCAGCCTCAACCCTGGGAATATTTCTTTTAGCTGCTGCCAATCCATTCTAATATTTATAGACAGGTCTAAAACAGAACTCTTGCAAAAATCATTCTCCCACAGGTGTAATACTATTATGTCTGGCTGAGCCTTTGCCTGTAGTCCTAATACCATTGGTATTAGTTGTTCTCCCACAGCATTCCCTTTTTCCCTCTCCAAAATATTCCAGCCCTGGACCTTAAGCTTAGTTGTGACCCCCAGCTGGTGTGCCTGGCAGTTTCTGCTGCCATGTAGATGAAGCTGTGCATTCTCCAAAAATGTGGGGACAAGACAATGCTGTGAGACAAGAATGCTCTGCCAGAGGCCACCACCCTCCCTGCACACGAAGTTCAGACTACCTAGCAGGGACTGAAGTTCCTGCAATAGAATCTTTCGTACACCTCTGGAGGGCCTCCAATTTTATCACTGGGTAAACTTTACAATTCCAATTCAGAATTAAGCTAAATCCCAAGTTATACGATTGCTGTCTTTTCCTCAGCAAGAGGAATGCCAATATGGTTGACTATGTCGTGGAAAGCCCGCCCACCCTGAGAACAAATAGTCATCAAGATAATGACTCGCATGACTCTTCCCAGTCTGCATCCGTATCACCCACTTGAGGGCAGAGCTAAAGTTTTCAAAGACAACGTAATAATGGAGCAGTCCATTGGCATAATTATAGCAAATTATAGCAAATTTAAAATTATAGCAAATTAAAAAATTTAGCAAATTATAGCAAAGTAAAAATTACCCTGGAAGAGAAAACCCAATAAGTCAAAGTCCAGGGGGTATGCCAGAAGCAGGCAAAATGCCTACTTTGTTGCTCTTTACTATCGTGGTGCCTTTACCACAAGACCTGACCATCTCAACTGCCCTCTCAAAGGAGGCGTAGTGGACTGACCATAGCTCAGCAAGTATTGCATTGTTAAATGATGCCCCTCGACAGTGGGACAGGTAGTGTATCAGCCGATACTCCCCTGTGCTGCCTTTGGTAGCATTCCCAATGGGGAAACTCGCAAGGTTTCCATTGCGATGGCATCAAATGGACCAGCTACCCTGCCTTCAGCCACCTATTTACGAATCTTTGCCTTCACAACTGTCTCCAAACTAAACATTTATTTCACATTATGAGACATTCAGTGCTTGTTGACATCTCTAAATGGGATCCTAAATCTCCACTGAGAACCAGCTATGATTGTACTCTCCCACGTCCCTGTCCAGCTAATCAAATATACATTCTTCCAGGATCTCATGCTTGACTGGGGTTGGTGCCATTTCCCATATTCGAAGAGGGTGCATAGTTTTTTTCTCATTTTTGCTGGCCTGGGCTGAACTACCATCTACCCTTCTGTCCATAACTTTTCCTTGAGGGCAATTTAAGATTCTATTGGAACTGCTGCACTACAGGCAGATGTGATGCAATCTTCAGATTGAGCGAAAACAATGGACCCCATTGTTGAAATCCCAACATGCCAGTGACTGGGGGCCCTTCCTTGTTCTGGGTGTGACCGTTCAGTCACTTGCCATTCTCTCTTTGTAAGTACATGACCACTATCGGACTGAGGCATTTCCCTTTCCTGCATGCACTCCAACTAAAGGTTGTATGAATGGACCTCCCACCGGATGCCAGGTGTAATCATCATGTGCTGGTAAAAGGCTTCACTGAAACTAGCTGAAACCTTGCACAGATAAATAAGCCCTTCACACCATGTCAGAGTATTTTCACAGCACCATGGCTCTCGCAGGATAGTCTGCATCACAACGCCTGCATATACTATAAATGCAGATTCCCAGTTCATCCAGTTTTGGTCAGTGTTCCTTTGCTTGACTTTCTCAGACTCCCTGGCCTCAGTTTGTGTATTTGTGTCAGGGATAGGGTCGCTGAACATCAGAGTAAATGGAAATATATTCACCCCACCAGAGTTTCTCTTGGGTAGACTGCAGGAGATGCAGCTGAATAGTGACAGATACCTCAGCATATCCTCCTTTTAGGGGTGGGGCCTCATACCTCCTCATACTGCCTCACTCTCTGGGCCATGGATTGACCTCTGTGGTCTACCGGGGGGTGCCTTTTTGGAGGTCCCCTGGGTGAACCGGGGGGCCACGATGGAGAGGGCATTATTGGCGGCCGCACCACGGCTGTGGAACTCCCTCTCAGAGGAAGCTCTCTTGGCTCCCAGCCTGTTGGCCTTTCTTCAGGCCTGTAAAACCTGGCTGCTCATCCGGACCTTTGGGTGAGGGGGGGATTAGGTGGGGTTACCAGTTGTTTTACCTCTTTGTTGTTGTTTTTATTGTTTTAGTAATCCCTTTTATGTATTGTTTTTATATATTGTTTTAAATGTCTTGTGAACCACTCCGAGCTGCCATAGACCTGGAGGGAGCGGGATACAAATCTTTGAATAAATAAATATCTGCTAGCCTGCAGAAGAACTTGACCAGCATGCACGTTACCTGCTGCCCCCCTCACTGTTCCCCTGAACCACTGATCCGGGCACTAGAGGAGCTCCAGCCCCTGTGCCTGTCCCACTTGATTGCCCATGGTCACCTGAGGACCTAAACAACTCACCAGCCTTTGAGGGTGCCAGACATTATCGAGCCAGACCAAACTGTTGGGTTCCTTCTATGCTAGCAGCTGTTTTCCCCCCCCCTCATATATTGGCTGTGGTACCCTTTGTGGGGCCAGTTTCTGGGCCCCTTGGTTGTCCAGGAAATGGACCCCCTGATGAGTCTCTCTCAGGACTTGCTGCAAAGCCATATGCCCTTTTCCTGTATCCCTAATTTCCCCCTGCTGGTGCATGCGCCTCATCTGAGCATGGTGTCTCGGTGGGTGGGGACTCAGGGACTGGGGCTTGGCCATTTTTCTGCACGATGCCAGTCATTAGGGATGGGACTATCGGTATCGGATTAATCCGATAATCAGCAATATTGGATTAATCTGATAATACCGATAATATCGGTATCGGCATATCGTTTTTTTAACATTGCCTTTTTTTTTTATCTTTAACATTTCAGCCATTTTAAAAATGGCCGCAATGTTAAAGATCCGAAAAATCGGCAATGTTAAAAAAACAATATGCCGATAGCCCAATACTGATAAATCTGATATCGGATTAATCCGATACCGATAAAACCGGTAATCGATAATTCGTGATAGTCCCATCCCTACAAGCCATCCTCCTGATTTACTGCTACATTAATGTATTCAATGTATAGACACTGAAGCGACACATGGATGACATCAGTGTTTTAGCATAGTTCCCACTGGGACCTGGCTGCTTATCATCCCCATAACGAGATGGGGTGGGGGAACAACTTCCTCCCACTGTGGCATGTTACTAGCCTCATCTGTGCTCTGGGGAACCACTATCTGCACAACTGCTTCAGGGAGGGAGGGGCATATGTGCCATCCTGGCCCATTTAAATTGTGCCATTATGGCATCCCAACCATCCATCCTGGCAGTTCACTAGCACTGGAATCCCCCTGATTTCCCACCCCAGGGGTGGGGGGTTGGCCCATCTTCTAATGGTTCCCTGCTCCAGAGATT
The DNA here is from genome assembly GCA_003113815.1 of Sphenodon punctatus. Lineage (NCBI taxonomy): Eukaryota > Metazoa > Chordata > Lepidosauria > Sphenodontia > Sphenodontidae > Sphenodon > Sphenodon punctatus. The sequence goes on along the minus strand of QEPC01008358.1, from coordinate 922,316 downwards.
ACTCCTGAGGGTTGCTGCACCCTCATTCTCTTGGGACCCTGATAGGGGCTGCTGGCATTCTGGCCTTGTGCTTACACCTGGCCATGACTTCTGGGTGGGAATAGCACCAAATATTAAATCTTTCCAGTGCTGTGGTGGGTTATTGTTTGTTTTTTTAAATAGTAGGGGGCACTGCAGCCTTGTGCCCTGGCCTCGCACACCTACCATGCTGCCTTCCCTTCTACCCTGCCCCATGTCAACTAAAATGAGGTGGGAAATGAGGGGGAGGCATGAGTGCAATCCCTCCCCAAACCAACCCCCTGCAAGCTTAAACCAGTCGTAGTGGCTCACAGTGAGGGAGGGGAGCCTGAGGCCACCCACTACTAGTTCGCTAGGCAACCCATTGCCTAATTTGGAACCCAGGTGGTGGCTCCCAACAGGTGACTGTAGTGACATACTCCTAGTGTGCGGAGCCACAATGCTCAGATGCCCGCTGCCATGCATGTAATGGGACAGGGTGACTGTAGCAAACAGCTCCCAGTGAGCTGACCTTCAGGGCTCCTAGACCCACTGCTGGAGAGAGGAGGGGGGCTCGCAATTGGGGATGGGTGCCTGCAGCCTCTCATTTGCTATGTGTTGCACCTTTGTGCTCAGTAAACCTACAGCGGTAAGGTTTGTGATGGAGGAAGGCCAACTGCAGCAGACCACTCCCAAGTACACTGATCCTTTGAACTCCAAATGTCAGCGAGTGAGGGGGAAGCGAGCTTACTCCTTGGCTGATGCAGTGGTCAGACAGGGTGCGTGAAACCTCCTGTGCTGCTCCACAGCCTCTCCTCCTCACTGCTGCTTCATCTCCTGCCCTCTCACCCTCCACTCAACTATGCACTGGACTGCTCCATGGGCATCTTTTGTGCCCTGGAGCCAGATCCAGCACCTAGCTGACCATCCAGAATGGAGCCTAATATTTATTTATTTATTTTATATTATTTTATTAAAGTGTATATGCTGCATTTCCTGTAGAGGGTCAGAGCAGCTTACAATTCATAAAGCAATGACAATAAAATTAAAATAATAAAAACTCCCACCCTCACTTCAAAACTCTCTCCTTCTTCCCAGTCCTACACTAAAATCCAACCAATCCCTATCCCCACCTGTCAAATGTTTGTTTTTATTTTTGTTTTTGTTTTTTAAATAAAAATATGATATTTTCAGGGAACAGATTCCTCATCCCACTTTTTCTGCTACAAGAACCCAGATAGAACAATGGCTTCCATTCAGACCATCCCCTTTCCCTTCCCCCATTTAGCATCTGAAACCCTTCCAGCCAATAACCATAGAGGGAAGAGGACAAAAGGTCCCCTTCAGCACCCCTCTTCCAAAAATTGTAACAGGAACAATGACCTTTCCCCTCCACAAATTGTGGAGGGGGATGGTAAATATTAATGTCTTTAATGTGTTACACCTTATGCGCACTGATCAATGGAAATATTAGTTTGTACTGAGGCAACTCTGTGAATGAAATTATTAAAACATGAGTAATGTGTAGGGAAGACAATTCAGCCTTCACAAGTCTCTTAAGATCCAGCAGAATAAGAAGTAAAGTTCAATCTTCAAAATGAGATGGTGTATATTGCTGTTAAAAAATGATCCAATAAATAGCAACCATGACAAGCATACCAAAATAAAATGCAGATATAAAATCTTTTTTGCACTGCCTCCGGTGATATAAATGGTATGTTAATGGGAATAGGTGTATTTGCTAATGTATCTGTGTAAATAACGCTGTCTGCTGTCTCTGAAAAGAATTTTATGCAATAATTATATATCAGTCATACATTTTAAAAAGTTTATACATAGTTCTCAATTACTGATAGCTAGCTGCTACACTTAACAACGTGAATTTTCAATGTTGCAATATCTTTCTATTACTTTGATTGACACGATACACACTTGAGAGGTAAGAATATTTAGTTCATGCTTTGTTTCTGAATGAGCTTTCTGCTTTCCGGGGCAGCTCATGATATGCTGACCTGTGAAGCATATCTAGGATTACAGTGATTTATTGTATGCAACAATTTAGTGAACACTTGTTCGTGAATAAATACCCTCCAAAAGGTGGTGGTGTTTTTTTTGTTTTTTTTTTCATTAGGTATATTGAAGATATTTGTAGTTTGGTTACTCATTTATTTACATATTTTAAAAGAACTTCATTGTATATTTGTAGAAAAATGTCTTTTTGTCCATCAATCATCCCTCCCCTCTGGTAGTGTGAGAGGGAGCGGGGTCAGGGATTCCCCTCCCCACACTTTTGGTCTTGTGGGGAGGCTTACAAGAGTGGCACGCCCTCCGGCAGCACCGCAGGCAATGTGCTGAACGGCCACTGCCAAGTGGTCCTTTGGCGTGGCCCTTCGGTAGAGCCCGGGTAGCTGGGGGATTTGACTGTGTCTGGCCCAGGGGCAGGTTGGGTATATATTGGTTGTGGATATCGGGGTGGTATTGCTTTTTTGGGTGGAATCCAATGAGTAGAGGATGGGGGACTGGGTTAGGGATGGGAGGGAGACTCCTCCTGGTGAGTGGAGGGGGGTTGCTCCATATGGGAGGGAGGGTATGTTCCAGACCCCTGGTGAGATCAGGGTACAGGGGGACTCAGTTAGGGGTGGGAGGGAAATTCCTCCTGGTGAGAGAGGGGGTTGTTCTCCCTGTGGATGAGAGGGTATACACCCCCCTGTAAGAGGGGTGGGGATCTCATCCTCTAGCCTGGTGATATGGTGGGTTGGGAGGGTGAGTTGGGGGCAGGAGCAGCCTGGGAGTGCAGCCATTGGGGTTGTGATGGGCCGGGGAGATATGGTTCCTGTGGGAGGCCAGTACATTCTTTGAGGTAAGAGAGGTATTCAGCACCTGTTCCCTCACTGCCCCCCGAATAGATGGTGAAGTGGCCGAGGTTTTGAGGACCCATGACCTTGTTATGATGCTTTTGAACACAAGATTGGTCATGAATAAATCATTTACTGTCCAGGAACTGATCCTCAACCAGGCAACCAATCTTGTATGCATCACAGAGACCTGGCTGAATACTGAGTCAGGGCCTATCGTGGCTGATCTTGTTCCAGCTGGGTACTCAGTACAGCATCAACCAAGGCTGGAGGGCTGGGGAGGTAGTGTAGCTGTTATTTTTAGGGAGTTATGGTCCATTATGAGGTACCTGGGGCAAACTCCACCAGGTACAGAGGGCTTCCACCTTGTGATTGATTTGGCTAGAGACAGATCAGGACTGCTGTTGGTATATTGAGCACCCTCCTGTACAGCAGCATACCTACATGATTTAGTGGAGCTGGTGTCAGAGGTGGTCTTGCGGCCCCTGAGGTGGGTGGTCCTAGGGGACTTCAACATGCATACCAACACCGGACTTCAAGGTGCGGAACATGAGTTCATGGCCATCGTGGCAACCATGGGCCTGTCTCAGGGTAGTGGTTAGCCTGACACATGTGTGTGGGGGGGCACATGCTGGATTTGGGGTTTTGCACTGGCCTTGAGGTGGGGTATTCGTTGGTGGGGACATATCTTTGATCCCTTTGTTATGGACAGATCGCTACCTCCTATGGGCCTGTATTCTGGCCCATGTTGGCCTTCAGAAAGGTGTAGGACCTGTTCAGATGGTCTGTCCTGGAGGCTTATGGAACCCAAAAGGTTCTGGAATGCTCTGGGGGAGATACTCTCCAATCTCGACAGTCAACATCTCAATGACCTTGTAGTCTTCTGGAACACTTTGTTGACCATCTATCAGTCAGCTCCCAGGCATCCACTCCCGTAACATTAAAGGCTCAGGTCCCCATTGTTCATGGAAGACCTGCACCAGCTGAAGCAGGAAGGGCAGCGGTTAGACAGATGGTGGTGTCAAATCCATACTGAAGATGACAGATATGTGGCATAGAGTAATTTTGAAAGCCTATGCTGTGGCTGGGTGGGCAGCAGAGTTTCTTTGCTGCCATCATAGCATTGGCTAAGTGTCATCCAACTGAGCTTTTCTGGGTGGTGAAGGGGCTGGTTGGTCCAGCCTGTCTCCACCGGGAGCTGGAATCTTCCAGTACTCACTGTGACAAGTTCATTGACTATTTTGTGGACAAAAATCACCCTAGTGCACCCATTGCTCAAAAAACCATCTTTGCACATTGACTCCCTTGCCAGAAATCGGCTGCTCTCTAACCTTCCCATTTTAGGGAAGTTTGTTGAGCGGGTAGTGGCTTGGCAACTCCAGGCATATCTGGATCGGACCATATTTCTGGATCCCTCACAGTATGGCTTTCATCTGGGTTGTGGCTCTGAGACTGCACTTGTGGCCTTGGTTGACAACCTCTACCATGAATTGGATTCGGGCTGTTCAACTCTTTTGGTCCTGTTAGACCTGTCAGCTGACTTTGATAACGTTGACCACGAGATGTAGGTGACTCATTTGTGAGACCGAGCATGGGTGGGCGGAATTGTTCTTCAGTGCTTCCGTTCTTTCCTGGCTGGGAGAATTCAGGATGTGGTTCTGGGGGACTGTTCTTGTCTCCCAGGGAACTCACGTGTGGTGTCCCATAAGGTTCTATTCTGTCCCCTCTCTTGTTCAATGTGTATATTCAGCCTCTGGGTGAGGTTGTGAGAGGGTCTGGGGTTCTGTGTCATCAATATGCTGATGATACCTAACCCTACCTCTCTTTTTCAGCTGACCCAGGTTCGACAGTCTCGTTGCTTACCTGCTGTTTGGCAGCTGTGAGAGACTGGATGAGGGCAAGCTGTCTGAAGCTGAATCCTGACAAGACTGACAATCATGGTCTGTGCCAAATAAGATTTGGTCTGACACGTGATGCTGGACACACATAGGAGTTGTGTGGTGAATGGCCTGGTTAATCCAGTCTCTCTGCGCCATGAACTGGAGTCATCTATTGCCCTCTGTGACATTTGTATTAATTACTTTGCAGACAAAATTGCTTGTATTCACCACAACTTGGATGCTGCTACTTCAATTGCAGAGTCAGAGTTTGGTGTTTTGAACTCTCAGCCTTGTCCTGTTTTGATCAGTTTCAGTAAGTATTGCTCACTGATGTGGAGGATGTGCTTGAAGCGATGCAGACAACAAGCTGTGAATTAGATCCTTGCCCATCATGGCTGGTGAAAACCAGCTGGAAGATGTTGAGGCCATTGCTAGCTGGAGTTGTTGAGGCTAGGGATGGGCAATCAGAACGCAGTTCGGATGTTCAGACGTTCGGTCCGAAATCCGAGTTCCGGTTCGACTGTTTGGTTCGGCGGAACTTGGCCGTACAACCAAAAATAGTGCTATCGATACCGAAACTGAATTCAATTTTTATTTTTTTTGTTTGACCCTGAAACCACCCCTGGTCTCCACCCCTGGTGCCAAGAGGTCTGCTCCTCAGCTGCCTCCCACTTAGAGTCACATGTTTTCTGCCTTCCAGTCACGTTTTTCCCACCCCCGAACTCATCCGAACTTTTCCGAACTGTTCGACCATTCGAGCGTTCAGTTCGGACGTTCAGTTCGGTCATCCAAACAGGCTGAGTTCGGCCTGAATTCCAAACTTCCAAACCGCATTCGCCCATCCCTAGTTGATGCCTCCCTTCAGGAGGCTGTCAGACACCCTTAAAATTGCTGTGGTTCAGTTCTTGCTCAAGAAACCATATTTGGATGCTGACTCCTTGGCTAGCTATCACACAGTCTCTAAACTTCCCTTTTAAAGGAAGGTTATTGAACAGGTGAGTGCCAAACAGCTTCAGGCTCACCTTGATGCTATCAGATTCCTGGACCCATTTCAGTCAGGTTTTCAGCCATATTATGGCACAGAGACTGCACTTGTAGCCTTGGTTGATGATGATCTACACTTGAAGATTGACAAAGGAAGAGATGCCCTTTTGATCTTGGTAGATATTTCAGTGGTCTTTGATACAGTTGCTTATGAGGTGGTGTTGACATGACTGTGGGACCTGGAGTGTTACATGGGACTGTTATTGAGTGGTTCTGTTTGTTCCTGTCAGTGATAGGAGGCAGTGTAAAACCTTTCATTTTGGCAAAAAAAATGGCAGGTTTTTCATGTATATTAATGTTTTGTGTTTTAATGTTGTAAGCTGCCCTCAATCTTGGAGGAAGGGCAGGGTAAAAATATAAATGTATAAATAATAGCTGTGTGCACTTCATTTTTGTTATATTGATGATAATGTTTTTTTTCATTTTTGTTATCATTTTTGCAATAACAATAACGAACATAGATAATAAAATCAATAGCAATAACAAAAGTCGTTATTGATTTTGTTATTGCCTAATAGCTGTTTTGGGGAGGGAAATGTGGAGAGGGGAGGAGGGAGCAGACATCTCAGAGCCAGAAACTGTTGAACTCTTGAACTGAGCCTGTGATGGGAGGGGAAGTTTCCAATGGATGTAATCGCTGGCCAATGAGCAGCACAAGCAGGTCTCAGGCAGTTGCATGGCACCCTGTGGATAATTTCAGACATTACAAAAATGCCTTTCACCACAGTGGACCACAGTGGATCCCCTGTGATGGCGGTGTTCCTGTGAATGTCTGTTTGACCCCAGCCAGATGTTCACCACAGTGAATCTCTGGCGGGGGTCAAACCTAACCATGATTCTCGAGGTGAGGCCGGCCTCATCTCCAGAATCGTGGTTAGCTTGGCCACGATCCGGAAAGGGGCAAAAGTAACATCAGTTCCCTTGCCCCAGTCCGGAATCGCTCCCCGAGCCACGGTACGGGATCAGGCGCAGCGGCCTCATTGGCCGCTATGCCCGTCCATCTCCCCATGGGCGGGCAGCCGAGGGAGTGCGGGGGGTGGGGTTCTGCGGCCGTACGTCGCATCACGCCATGCAGCCCTGCCTCCTCTCTGATTCCCCACAGGGATGGAGCCGGCATGTCGGAAGGACAGCCGGCTTCATCACGGACCGGGATCAGAGAGCGATCCTAGTCCAGGGTTCAGCGTAGCGGGCCTCCGGTCCCGTCACATCTGAAAAGCTGTGATTGCTCAATGCTTCATGCCTCCCAGAACCAATCATGAGGGTTCTGGGGCAGGCACTGCAACTCTTTATGTTGCAGAGCCAGGCTGTTTGACTCTTGTTCTGTATTAGCTCTTGCTGTGTCAGGTTGCATTTACAGAATTCTGATGCTTGCACTAAAAATCTTCCCCAGCCCTCAGTGTTATACTTTACCTTTCCTTATACCCTTTATTTTACCTTTTGCCTTCCCCTGTCTGTCTCCCCCTGTAGGCAGGCAGGCAGGCAGGCAGGCAGAATATCTATCTATTTAGCATTATAGGATAGATAGATATTTAGAACACATAGCAGACAAAAGTTTATTGATATAGATACTTAGATAGGAATATATTGCATATAGTATAGGCTATTAGGTGTTGGTTGGACATACATATTTGTAATGTTTTGTATTGTCATTGTGCACTTATTATTACTACTGTATTAGAATGCAGTAGTATTATAATGGGTGTTTGAATGGAGGGATCTGGGTGTTTAAATGGAGATTTGTTTGCTTGTTAGTATTGGTAAATTTGAGGGTTTTTTAATGTTAATTATATAATGATGTTTTGATGATTTCATGTATTGTATTTTTTGTGTGTGTTTGTAAGCTGCCTCGAGTTATCTTGGGATGAGAGAGTTGCAGGGTATAAATTAAAAGTGAAATGAAATGAAAATGAAAAATAATGTGAAAGGGAGGAAGGAGTTCAACTTCTGAGAAGTCTGGGGCAGGTTTCTGCTGGCACTTCTGCCACTGGTGGCAGCGGGGTCCTTAGTGCACATCCCTAATAAATAATGGGAGGCCCAGTTCCATGGAGAGGGGCAAAAAGACATCTGTGAAATCCCGTGGGAAGGGATCATCTAGTAAAGGTTGTGCTTCCCCTTTCCACGCTCACTATGCAGTTTCATCTGTTTGTTTTCTTAGCCCACTAAGGTGGAGAGTTGCATCAGTCCTGACTAGAAAGAGCACCATAAGTTATCAGCACTGCTTTTATTGCTGCACTTTGTGAAGTGACTATAATTATCAGATTATCCTTTTATATGCTTCTTCCTAATGCATCTTTCACATTGGTTTTGGAAAAGCACTGTAGCAGGGTGAAAGTGAGCAGCAAAACTTTCCTGTTGACACACTGTTGAATGTGAGCAGCAATGAGAGTTTGTGTCCTAGCATTAGAGAAAAGCCTCACCCAGCTGCTTGAATCACAAGGAAGAGTTTTTGATGAGCAGCACTTGTAAGAATAGGGAATGATATCCTACTTATTAAACATTTCTCTTAATGAGGGGGAAACTTTGTGTGCTGAGAGGAGTTCATCAATAGCAGGTTACTGGACAGAGAGGAAGCTACCCAGCCTGAGAGATTCTTTGAGGACCAGAACTGAAGAAACATGGGGAGGCGTTGTTTGTAAACAAACAGCTTTATCTCTGTCTGATTGGTGTCCCAGTGTCGTCTTGCTGCTGCTGCATCACTACCAGCAGGCAGAGGCAGGTGAGGGATGGGACTGGAACCAGGGAGGGGAACCAGAAGAACTTATTGGGGAGAAGCAGCCGGGGTGTGTGTGGAGACAGCAGGGTGGGTGGACTGGATGGGGGTGGTGTGGTGTGTTCCCAGCCCCTCCTGAAAATGCCGCCCGAGACCTTGGCCTTAAGGGCCTTTCCCTAAATCCGGCCTTGAAGATCTCCAGTACTCTGGTGGGACTGTGAGGCTTCTGCCCAGACTGATATTTGCACTACTGGTGGCATAAGGCTGGCTGTAAGGAGAGGCTGGAGACCACTCTCACTTTCTGGAGAGTGTCCCCAAAGCTAAGAGTGCATTGTGGTTTTGGGAAGCCAGGGTGAGGGTGAAGAAAGCAACCTGGGCTAGAGTTATTAAAGGTGAGCGCTTATTTCCCCATTTAGACAGTTTCGCACTCCAAAAGGAGGGAGGCTTCCTAACCTTGCCACAAGCACCCAGAGTGGGTTGGATTGGTCCAAAGCAACATAATTTCTTTCCTTGGATGTTTTCAAACATACTTGGGCAAGCATCTGTCCATGATATAGTAGGCCAAGAGTGAGGAACCTCAGGCCCACGAGTCAAATGCAGTCCATGGCTAGTTTTCATTTGGCCCATTTACAGTTCTGTGTTCTGGCCCCTGTGTATCCAGGGAGAGGTGAGCAGAGGTGAGAGGCGGGCATGTTCTCAAGGACATGAGACAGATCCATGAACTGGATGCTCCTCTCCCTTTTTTCCCTTAATAACCTACGCCCCAAAACTTCTGTGCATCCCTTGGAGCTTGTACTAATTTCAAAGTGGCCCCTGGGAGGGGAAGGACTCCCCACCACAGCTGTAGGTAGAGGACAATCCTACCTTGGAACAAGGGGATGAACTAGATGACCTTTGATTTTCTTTTCAGCTCTACATCTCTGTGATTCATATCCGTTTAGCAGAACAAGGCAGTTTTAAAGATACATTTTCAAGCATAATTAAATACTTTATCTGAAAGATGGTTGCTCCTTGGCACTTTCCATTTTATAAGTGTAATTGTACGCACCATGGTGTAAATTCATCAGTCAATACATATTATACACTTCTGGTTGGCTACATCTCATGCATTAGCACACCTAGAGTGTGCATATATTGATTGACTGACAAATTCTGTCAAGTGTCTGTGTTTACATGAGGCAGAAGGATAGGATAGTAATTTGAGAGAGACAAAGTTTTGATCCATATTATATTGCACAAGAAAAAGTTCAACTTTTTTTCCTTGGGCCCATGTTCCAAGGGAGCACCACTGAGCATGAATAAATGGAGACTTTTTTTTTAAAGCAACTCATAAAATGTAGCAATTTAAGATACGCAAAAATAAAACATGAGATGGGAGTTGTAATTTTTGTCATGGGATTCTTTAAAGTGATGTCTGAGGCACACCATTTTGGATAATCCTTTGGTGCCCAGGAGTTTTCGCCCATTTCCCATGCACATAGCAAGGACAGACATGTGAATTCCCGTTGTGGGATCTAAGAGACAACAGGATGTACAGCATCACCTGCTGCCATTTCCTACCTTGCACGCAGCAGCCAAACGTTCTTCTTGGCTATTGCTGCTGTTGATAGATTACTTCTGGCCCATGGACAGCAGCTGCAGGTTGGATGAGACCATGGATACTGCTGATAGAGAGTGAAAACAGACACGATGCGGTCCCACTGTGATCCAGGACTCAATGCATGTGTGATCCTGTGCTGCCAGATGTTGGCCCAGGACTTCCCTGGGCCTGATCCCAGGCACCCATTCCAGGTCCAGGGCCACCCGCACAAGCCAATGTGGGCCACGCTAGACAAACTCATCTGTTAGGCCCTGCCATCATCAGGGCAGTGGCAGCCATGGCAGCTGGCTGTCACTACCCATCTTGGTGGGGGCAGGGAGCAAGAGGTGGAGACAGGACAGGCTCCCCGCATGTCTGTTGCACTCCGCTCTGCCTTGGTTGTGCAGGTGCTGGAATGGCTCTCCTGGCAGCCGGCACATTTGTTTAGTGCTGCCCACTAACCCGGAGAATGGCTGCTGCTGTTTTCCATCCCAAGCTGTGTCAGAGAGCCCACACATACATTATTAGGTATAGTGGCAGATGCTGTTGTTCACCACTAACAGTGGCAGTCTGTTACAGGCCAGAGGGACTACCAGGGTGTTGGAGGAAGTATGCTGCCTGCTACTAATCTGTGTGCAGGCCTAGACTTACCACAGGGCAATCCAGGGTGAATGTTCCAGGCCCCAGTAATTTTTCTACTTCTGGATTCCCACAGTGTCCCGTTTTCACAGCGGTATGGTGTGGGGGCGGGAGTCCTCCTAGCAGGACCCCAAACAAGGATCCCTAAACAACTTCTAAGGCCCCATGGATAGTGTCCTCAAGGAGGCAAGGTCATAGGTACATCCAGGGCCTTACATTTTATCCTCATTCTGGGCCCCACAAATTCAAAGGCTGGCCCAGTCTGCACAGCTGATGACTGGTAGGCAACAGCCCTTGCACTTATATTATATTAGCTTTGTGATCCCTTACTTGTGGACAATTAAATGTTTGCTCATCACAGAAACACGGGGCTGAGAGGATAACCACATTATTTTATAAATGCACAACACAACGTCTGTGCATATACAAACCTATCCTTGGGGGTCCTGCTTCATGATTGGCTGACAACAGGGGCCTAGCTATAAAAAGTGGATCAGGAGCAGATGCATCAGGGCCCACAAGCCTGGGTCTCTCACATGTATGTAGAGTGCCTATGAATACTGGAGTGGAGTGCTTCAGCTGGCCATTTCATCTTCTACATCAGAGTCAATTCGCACCTAGCTAGGCCCCTGGTTGGCAGAGATGGTACTCCGCGTTCCTAGCTGCTGAGATTCTGAGAAACAGCTGTGAGTCAGCTACTTAGATTTGGGTGCTATGAAGTAAGACACAGGACTGTTATAGAAGTGTGGAGTCCACAACCAGCCCTGGTCAAGACCTGCACTCGAATTGTCCAAAAGCCACATTGCTTAATGCTTTTCAGTTTTTCTTTGATGTAACAGTCGCTCAGTTTGTCCTCTGAGAGCATGGTTGGTTGTTGGCTGGTTATTGTTTTTTTAGCACAAAGACAAATGACAGTTCAAGTAATAATCTTACCCGAGAGCCATTGTAGCCAGTGGATAAGATGTTTAGACTGATTCTGGAAGACAAGTGTCCAAATCCTGTCTTAGCCATGTACTAACTGGGTGGCCTTGGGCAAGTCATTGAGTAAAGTCACAGAAGACAAGGCCTGCCTGCTCTCAGGAGGATGAATTAAGTTACCACACTTTGGCCTGGTGGGGAGAGCAGTCAAAATGTGCCACCCCATGGGGAAACTGGAATGGGGCAGGCCACCATCACAAGCCCTGCTACACCCCAGGGTGGGCCAAGGAGCTGTCCACATGGGTGGGTGCCTGGTCCCACCCCCATCCCACCCACTACTATCTTGTCCCCTGCCATGACGTAGACATACAGCAATGGCAAACTATGTCCACTGCTGTATGGTGCTGGTAGATCTCCCCACTAGGGATGTGCGAACAGAACGGGGTTTGGATGTTCGGCCGTTTGGTTGTTCAGTTCGAAAACCGAGTTCGGGTTCAGTCGTTCGGTTCGGTCGAACGTTCAGATCCACTGCAAGGCTTGGGGCATTCCAGGGGGACCCCCAGGGGTGTCCGTGGTGGCAATGTAGGTCATCAGAGACCCATTGGTAGCAGCAGCAGCAGAGACCGGGAAGGCTTGGCGCTTGGCACCCCGGGTTGCCCGGGCATTGCAGGCTTGGAGTTGGCTCATATTCAACAGAACTAAAGAAGCTCTACTGCCAATTGGTCAAGCCTTGCCTGGTGGTGAATCATGTGGACACCCAGTAGCAGACATTGAATTGCCAGGGCACAGAACCCGTGGCACAGACAGCATAGGCGGCATTGGCAGAAGCAGCAGACATTGGATTGTTCAGCAGCAGAACCCTTGGCCCAGACAGCATAGGCGGTATTGGCAGCAGCAGCAGCGAACATTGGATTACCGGGGCACAGAACCCGTGGAACAGAAGACACAGCAGCAACAGGATTTGCCTGTGCGCAGCACCCATGGAGCCCAGATGGTAGGATTTGCAAGGGAAGATCTCCCATACAGCAGCAGACAGCTGCAGCAGAATTGCTTGGGCAGAGCATCTATCGACCAGCAGACAGTAGCAGCAGGATTATCAGGCCAGTGGTATGAGAGGCAGGCAGGCTGGGGCAGGATTCAAGTTTTGCCCACAGAGTGGGTGGACAGGCAGTGTGGCATGTGCAGAAGGCAGGTAGACTGAGGCAGGCTTTGAGCTTTGCAACCTGGGCGGGCAGACAGGCAGCGTGGCATGAGAGGCAGTAGGGAAGGCAGGGCACTCAGAAAGGCTGGCAAAGACGTGTTTGTTATTGTTGATATTGATACCAATTTCAAAGATTTTATTTTCAGTATCAGTATCGTTTGCAGTTCTGAAACAGAGTTAATGCACTCTGAAAAAATTGTTTAATGTCGAATTATGATAATAAATGAAAGTTTAATAATGAAAAAATGTGAAAGTTTAGTTATTGATAAAAATGAATAAAAGCATGTATTACCATGGGAATTAAGTTAATATATATAATTTATGTTGATGCGAATAAAATATTAAATATTCCTCAAATTCTGAAATAATTTCCATGTTCTTTAGCATTTATGTCTTGTTGCAATGTATAGCTGAATATTTTTTTAATTGTAATGAATTTGTATGTTTTTTGGAGTTTAAGCTAGAGTCAATGATTTTGTGATGTTTTTGAGGAGGACAGTTTTTAGTTTTAAAAACTTGTGCATTTAATGTTTTTTTAAACTGTAAAGTTTTTTTGTTTTGGTAAATCTAACTAAGCTAACTCCTACAACTATCTATCTATAGTAACTATCTAATACCTTCTATATCTATATCTATATCGAGATATGTAGATATATATATACACACAAAAGGATGGAGGGGGGACACAGACCTCTCACAACAAACAACACAGGGAGGGGTATAAAACTGAAATGAAACCTAAATCAATCCAATCCTACTCTTAATAAATCCAAAAACAGGGGAAGGGAATCAGGGATGAAATAGGAGGGGAGGATTCAATGGAGGGTAGGGAGAAAGAACACAGGGAGGGTTAAAAAAATTAAAATAACACCTAAATCTATCTAATCAAATCTAAATAAATGAAACTAGGGAGGTAAATGTGTGGGGTGGGTGAAATAGGAGGATGGCAATGGATTAGGAACAGGAACACAAACTGCTGGGAGAGGGAGACTTCTGAAAACGCCTGCTGTCAGGAACGGTGGCTAGCTCAGAAAGTGTTGGAAGAGGGGAGGGCAATGACTTTTGTTACTTGTTGCGCCTGCCTTACCACAAGCCCCATTGGCTCTGTGCAGCTAGCCCCATGTCCCCCATTTCCCCCATATCCAATCGCAGACTGCGAAACCAGTGATCTGAGGAAAATAGTGATGGTGATTGGGCAGGCTGTCTGCTATTCCAAGCTTCTCCACCCCTGGTGCCAGGAAGTCTGCTCCTCAGCTGCCCGCTCGCCTCCTAGTCACATTTTGCCACCCAAACGCGACCGAACTGTTCATTTTTGAGTTCGATTCGGTTGTTCGGTTTGCGTTCACACATCCCTCCTCCCCACACAGCGGAGTTTCACCAGACCGGTCAGATGAGAGGCAGCCCATTGCTTCACATTGGTCCCAGTAGGGTAACAGTAGCCCACAATATGTCATTGGTCTTCTTCTGCAGATGTATCACATAGCAGCCAGCCACCCTGAAATGGGAAAACTTCTGGTGGTCGTCAGACTGATGGTCAGTCTAATGTGTCAGTCTAGATCACAGACTAATGTGGGGTAAGGTGGCCCAGAGTGGGATAACATTTTGTGTGGCCTTAACCACTCAGTTCACCAAATGTAAAATGAGAACAATAATGACCCGCCCTCATAGGGTTATTGTGAGGGTGAACTAGATAAAAATTATAAAGTACTTTGAACACTGAAAATGCTATACAAATGATAAATTATACTTACAAAACTTTATGTTCTTAAGAAAGAAAGGACAAAAGTATTGTCCTCCCCTTTCCCTCACACACATGGAGGAAAAAAATAGCAGGAGTGAGCTAGAGCAAGGATGGAAAGATTTGGGGTAGGGGGCTAGAGTTGGCATTCAGAATCCATGGCTACTGTGAGATTTGTAGGAGACCTTTGCAATCTTTTTGGACAATAAGTCCTGGCATCATTATTCCAGTAGAACCATGTTAGCAGAGCATTCTCTGCTGGTTGCTAATCCTGATACTTTATCGTTTGAGGAAATTGGTTTTCCTAGAGCACAAGCAACACCAGCAGCAAATATAATATTGCAGCCTAAAACTCGATTGTTGCCTAAAACACATTCATTTTTCAATGTGCTTAACATGCCCAACAACATACACCCATACATATCCCTAATCTCTATACATACATCAACATGCAGAATCGTCCACATCTTCTTAGCAATTTGCGTAACTTCTCTGTAATTATATGTTTTGATGACTGTTTAGTTTCATAATTATAGTTTACCTAAAAAAAAAAAGCAGAACAGTAAACTACAACTTTAATTCTGTAAAGAATTTAAAATTAGACCTGAATAAATAAATCTTCAAGTATGCTTCTATTTTGAAATGTTGCTGGTAAAGTCTAGCAAATATTTAAATCAGGAACTGTTCTTCAAAGAACAGATTCATGTTAAAAAATCATGGCACAGATACCAATCTCACATAAGTATAAATCAAGTGTAATTCAAGACATTGGAACTGGACACATGTAATACAGGTACATGATTATATTCATGGCCCATATATGACCTCTTACCTATAATATGTAGATTTTGAAGTAAAAGAATGAATAACTAAATTTACTTTTTGCTACTCCCCCCCCCCATTTAATTGAAGAAAAAGAATGAACAACTAAATTTACTTTTTGCAACTCCCCCCCTACCCCACTTAATTTAATGTTTAGAACATGGAAAGAGAGTAATCTGTTAATTTTTTAGTTTTTTAAACCTCAAGTACAGTGCTACAAATAATTGTTTTTGTTTAAAGTAAACATTCCAACAAACTTTGTTGTTGTTTTAAATCTGCTCACAAGTGTTGGAGAATTCCCTATTTCATAGGTGATACATCCTGAGTTTGCAGACACCTTGCTTAGCTTCAGTATTCATTTATTTATTTAGCACCTGCAATGTACCTGGACTGTACAATCACTATTTATGGACTGGTCTCTCACCCAAGGGGATCTAGAAGAGATAAGTGTGGGGAGATGAAGAACATGTGGTCACTTTGTAAGCATGAAGATGCTCTTTTTAGCTGTCTACAAACCTAGTTTGGAATCTTGAGTGTCAAGCTAGGTTTTTTTTACTAGTATTGTACAATTAACAGGGCTAAGATGAATGTAGGTCAGATTAAGTCCTTAGTGACACCTCCACCCTTATTGCATTTTTGATGTTGCTCAGGTGTAACTGATTAGAACATAATAAATAGTTCTATTGATGCACAATGGAATAGACTCTTCACCTTGATCCGTGTTAGCTGTGTCAGCTCTGTAGGGAATGAACAGGCAAGAAAGTGTGCTTTTGTCCTTCTGTTTAGGAGATATAGCTTCGATTACACACCAGGGTCAGGCCAGTTATATAAAAAGGTACCTTTTTATAGTCACTTTTCAGAATGGAATGATACAAAATAATTGAAAATAAGCTCTAGTCAGTGTAATTTAATAGTAAAGGAATATAACCAAACAAATTATGTGATTGGCACAGAATTTTCCTTCACAGAAACTTACAAGCTTGCACCTGAAATGTTATGGTGGCACATCTTTCAGTAAAAGATATAGAGCCCCCTAATACTTTTGAAAAAGACTTGGAAAAATCTATATAGGTCAGCCATCTTTTATTTATTTATTTATTTATAACATGGTTAACTCTTTGGAGTGTTGGGCTCAGCTTTCCCCAGGCCTCATAGTTGCTTTCTAGATGCTGCAGACAAGAGGTCACTTGTTTGAATTATATTTTATTTAGCAGCTAGTTGGTTCCTTAAACTTTTTTGAGTGGTGGTGGCAGGGAAGATGGGACTAAGAAAAGGTTGACTGGGGCTAGAAGCATGACCCTACAAAGAAGGAGAGCTGCAGAGAACTCTTATCAGTATGGGAAGATCTATATATTGTGATACTCACCCTAAACGGACTAATAGTAGCTGAAAGTTTTGATAAAGAAGGGATAAAGGAACAATCATTACATGTATTGGAAATACCTCATGGGTGCTAATAGGACTTGTGCTGTTCTAAAAGAAGAGGTTCAGGTTGAATAAATGAAACCCAGGCAGAAAATCTTCATTGAACTTCAGTTTTGTGTTCAGTTTATTGAATGGCAGGGGTGCAGTTAGGGTGGAATGGGCCCCTGACCAAGAAATCAAGATTCCCCTCCCTCTGAGCACCCAACCTCACCATTTCCATTCTGTCGCACTCTTGTAAATTTGGTTGGAGCTCTGAGGCACATTGGTAATTTGTTTCAGCTTTGCGAAAAATGGTAGTGACAGCTTTGGGGCCTTTAGCTCTTGAGACAGCACAGAAAGCAAGACAGCTCTGGAGCTCTTCAGATCTTGAGCTCTTGAAATAATTCTGAGGCCATTCTCTCAAATGTTCGCTTTTATCTACTATTACCATTTCCCTCCAGCAAAGTACAATCTGCAGCTCTCTATTGAACCTAATCATTCATCTCTATGTGAAAATTCTCAGATGTGAAATCCCACCTTTGCCTCAGTAGGGAGAACTTGAGATAGCACTGAAAACAAGACAGTGCTGGAACTCTTGAAAATGAGATCTTGAGCTAGCCCAGAAAGCAAGACAACTCTGGGGCCATTCTCTCTAAATTTCTCTTTTAACTACTACCATTCCTCCCAGCAAAGCACAATCTGCTATTTGCGGGTGTTTTCTAGCCTCACAAAGACACCCCCCCCCCCACTCTAACTCTTTCTCTCCCCCAAGCTCCTGCCCCACACAGACCAGGAAAAGGTGTCCTCCTCCCCTCCCCACATGCACAGACCCCCTCCTTCTCCCCTCTCTCTCAGATAAGCTGAGTGAGCTCCCCTTCTCCAGGTCTGGGAGCCCCTCTCACCCGGCTTTTCACTGCAGTAGGGCTATGGGCAGGCACAGCGGCGGTGGGGACAGGGACACAATATGACTCACTCACCAGCTGCAACTCGGTGTCTGTGCGCACTGCTGCAGCCTGCAGCAGAATCAGTTTCAGGGAAGAGTGAAGAGACAATGACAACGAGCTGCCAAGAGGCTGAGGCAGCAGCCAGTGGGGAGCGGTGGAAGGAGGAGAACTTAGAGGCTGAGGGGAGCCAAGCTGCCTCTCTTTTTGTTCTTCTCCCACCCAATCCCTCCACTTCCATAGCCCTGACCCAGCCTCTCAGTGTGGGGTGGGACGGTCAGCACCCAGTCTTCAGCCAGCGCAGCTCACAGACTTGGAGCACCACCATTGCACACTGGAAAACACAAGCATTTAGGGTGAGGACCTGGTGCGCGTTCCCATATTCCACCACTTTCAAACTTGGCCACATGATCCATCACGTGGTGGGGAGGGGTGAGCCTGATTGGCCAGTCTCCCTCCCGGACTTGTTTGTTATGATCAGCTGTTGAACTGCTCTGCCTGGGGCTACCAAAGAGCTGCTGCAAGTGCAAAGGGACTCCACTCACTCAGCTCAGGGGGAAGCAGCAGGCCAAATCCATCCCGTCGCTGCTGTGGCACAGAGAGATGAGCAGTCAGTCATGCAGGCTAGGCAGGCAGTGCAGGCCCTCATCCATACTAGCTTCGCTAGTGCTACTAGAAGGCGGAAGCCCCCTGGCACCGGAGGCCCTCAGCATAAAACCAGGCTCACTCAATGGACGCTACACCACTGTTGAATGATCTAGAGAGAGCTGAACAAAGGTTATTCCAACATTTAAAAATCAAGGTTTTAAATTCATAGTTAAGGTGAATTAATCATTTATGATATTTACCTTCCCAGACTGTGTCAGACTACAGGGCAATCCAGGGTGTATGTTTCAGGCCTATTACATTGCTTCACACACTCTAAAATTAAAGAAATGAATTACTTATTATTCACATGCCTTAACGAGTTAATCTATGCATAGTACACATCATAGTAACTTTTAAATTTCAGATACAAAGTAAAAAACATCAACACGTTGATTAACTCATTAAGGCATGTGAATAATAAGTAATTCATTTCTTTAATTTTAGAGTGTGTGAAGCAATGTAATATGCGTTATGACAGGATTTTCCTGTTCTTTCAAGATGAGGGGCTGATACTTTTGAGGGGGGAAGTATATAGAGAGGGTGAAAAATAGTGATGTGATGTGGTGAAGTAATAAATTGAAAGTTTAGGACATAAGATATGATATTAGATTGGGGAAACGTGAAAATATTAAGAATGATTAATTTGCCTCAAATATGAATTTAAAACATTGTTTTTTAAATGTTGGAATTTAATTGGGTTTTTGAAATGTTGTCTTGAGTGGGGAAGAGTGGGGTGCATAGGGAAGAGAATGGTGTTCGGGGGTTAATTGAGGAAATGGGCATGGGGGCTGGGGTGAATGGGGAAGAGGTGTTTGGGGTTAATGGAGAAATAGGTGGGGGCTGGAACTGCATGGGGAGGAAATTGGTGTTGTGTTTGGAGGTTAATGGAGGAAATGGGGATGTGGGGGGCTAGGGTGAGTGGGGGAGGAAGGGGCTGTTTGGGGACAGGGATATGGAGGCTGGGGGTTTAGTGGGGAGGGAGGGTATGTGGAGGGGCGGTGGGTCAGTAGGTAAGGTGGATTTGCCCCAGCGTACCCCAGCTGGGATGTGGGAAGTGAGGCCAAAAAAGGTTTAATCTGCCCCCATGCAGCGGGCTCCGCTCTAGTGAATCCAGCTGCTATGGGGATATTTAAAATGGCTTCCTGAGTCATATTCCCCCATAACATTGCTCTGATGGCTGTACTGATTTTGACTTTGTTTTTCTTACTTTGCTGATACATTTTATAGTCTCTCAGTTCTCCTTCACGCTGAAGATATTTATACAAAGTTGTATATACAACACTAGGAGAGCTACAGTAGGGATGCACAACTTAACTATTTCTTCTATTCTCTTCAATGTCATTTTTTCTACAAGAACTTTTTTTATTAAAAGCACCATTCTCTACACAAAACTATCAGTGATTCCTTCATCCAGAACTTTAACTGTCTATAACATTTACTTTTTGTTAAGATCCCTAACTAAAGAATAATTACCTGCAAAAGATTTTAGTCGCAAGCCCGGAAGTGAAGTGACTCAAAATTCCCATGTTCAAGATAGGCGTGATTGAACGGAAATGCCTTCTTGCCTTAACTAATAGAGGCGCGATCCCATCTCTATAATAGGCAAAGATATTGAATCACCCATGAATGTTTATTTATCCCAGAGTGACCACTCCATTTCTGATCTCTGTGTTTAGCATGCAAGGTAGCCTATTTATCCTATGAAAAGACTAACAATCACATTCTATTGGATACTAAAACCAGTGGACTGAGTGAAAAATTTGGGTTTCATAAGCCACTACAGAAATTTATAAGTACCTATACCTGCTGTTTCCCTTCATTATATTAATGGGTTGAATGGCTATTGACCTTTCAATCTAACTGCCCCCTCCAAAGTGATTGCAATTATAATTACCTAGCCTACATTGCTGAGCCTATAGCGCTCACTTTTCAGATGATTGAGGAAAGATTCCATCTAGTCTGGTACCTTGTATAATCTTTCTAACAGAAGTTTTGTTTTATCAAATATATCATCTGAACTATTTTGCCCCCATTTTTGCTGAATGGTGATATAGTTAAGGAACAGAAATTTGCATGGGAGGCATTCAGTTTAAGAGCTGATGAGATCATATTATGCTCTCCAGATATCAAATATACATCATAAATACTATACTTAGGACAATTGGACTCATTTTAATCTCTCCTGGCCATGCTTGGCCATCTCACCCATCTCTAACATAAGCCCCATTTTGCTACCTAATAGGGATGGGCGAACAGAATGCGGTTCGGATGTTCGGTCATTTGGTTTGAAACCCGAGTTCAGGTTCGATGGTTCGGTTCAGCCGAGTTCAGTTTGGCCGAACAGTCAAAAATAGCGAAACTGAAACGGAAACTGAAACGAAATCGAAACCGAAATGAAACCGAAACCTAATTTTCGGCCCTGGAAAGACATTTTTCCTGCCTCTGAACTCATCCGAACACGACCCAACTGTTCAGTCATTCAAGAGTTTGGTTCAGACATTCGGTTCGGATGTCCGAACAGACCGAGTTCGGTCCGAACTCCGAACATCCAAACCACGTTCGCCCATCCCTATTACCTAACCAATTCCTGTATTTTCTTGTTCAAATATCATCTAGTCTTAAGATGTTTCGTGTATTCCCAAAGTAACAGTAAAAAAATGCCATTTAAATTTATCTTTAACATTCGTACCACACTAGCCATAAAAGTTGATTTTGTGTAACTGAAAGGAGCCAACACAATTACATATAAACCATTAGCTGCATTCATTTTCTCAAGTGTACACATATGGAGCAAAATTGCAAGTTCAAATTGTTTGTTGTGCTAAGGCTTAATATCTGGGATCTGAATGAAATCTTTAAAAGGGATAATTCAATCAGAGATACAGCTAGATTTTTCATCATGGCAAAAAATGAATAAAGCCTCCTCAGCTTTGCCAAAAACAGAAAAAGTAATAGTTATTAAGCCTAAGTCATGTGACACAGCATTTTAATTGTCTCATATAAAAGTTTAAGAAATCTCCAGGAAATGATTTTTTAAATTTATTTTTCACAATTATATATTCACAATTGCAAAACTATTTTTAAAATAGTGTTAAAAATAGGCAATGGATATGGCGGCTCCCATCATTGATGGGGCTCGCCCTCCACTGGTTTCCCAGGTTCACAGGCTGGGTGTGCTCCTCGATCCACAGCTCTGCCTGGATATCCAGGTGGGGGCTGTGGTGAGGAGTACGTTTCACCAGTTACCTTTGGTGTGACGACTTTGTCTTACATAGGCCGTTAATACACAGATGGAGGTGGGTGGGTGGGAGTTTTGGCATGGTGGGTTGAGGTGTGTGTGTGTCCGTTTATACAGACACACTCACCTCCACCCAATGTCACACACAGAGCCTCCTCCATGTTAGCTGAGGGCTCGATTGGTGGAGGTGGGTGGCAACGGGTGTGTGATGGGTGGAGGTGGGTGTGCGCTGAGAGCGCGCAGGAACAAACACACACCACCCATGGTGATTACACAGGCACACACCTGATGCACACCCATCAACCCACCCACCACCGGTCGTGTATACAGACTGCCCCCCCGCCACACACCCTCCCGAACACTGAGCAGATGTAAAAACGGCCATAGTGACCTGGCCACTATCATCCATGCTTTCATTACATTGAGACTGGACTGCTGCAACATGCTCTACATGGGGCTACCCATGGTGACGGTCCGGAGACTGCAGAATGCGGCGGCCCATCGTTCCTTATGGGAACGAGTTGCCGTGAGCACATTACACCAGTGCTCTGTGCTCTGCATTGACTGCCCATAGTCTTCTGGGCTTGATTCAAGGTGTTGGTTTTGACCTATAAAACCCTATATGGCCTTAGCCTGATTTACCTGCGTGATTGCCTCACTCTCCATGCTCTGGAGTGACCTCTGCGGTCCACTGGGAGCGCCCTTCTTGAGGTCCCCCAGGGAGCCACTATGGAGCAGGCATTGTCAGTGGCTGTGCCTAGGCTCTGGAACAACCTTCCGGCAGAGGCTCAGGTGGTCCCAGATCTCACTTCCTTCTGTCGTATATGTAAAATGTGACTGCTGTGTCTGGCTTTTGGTGAGGGAGATGGGGTGGAGGGGGGATTTTTGCTGGGATTTTTCCCCTTCTCTTTTAATGTATTGTTTTGGTTTTATGCATTTTATGCATTTTTGATATTGTAAGCCGCCCCAGGCTGCTTGGAGCAGGAGGGGTGGGCTAGAAAATTGTTTTATAAATAAATAATAAATATATAAATAAATACAAACCTATAGGATGGATGGACAGACACTAGCATTTTCTGAAAATGCCCTTTCCCCAGTTCTGCCATGGCAGTCATAGCTGAGGCAAACATGCAACGTTAATTGGAGAGACTGAACCAAGCATATACATGACAGCTATCTACAATGCAGAAAATTGATCAATGGAATAAAAAGGGTTGAAGTCAGGGGTCCCACTTACATCTTGTACACAGACACAACCCTTCCCCACCTAGTCCTCTCCACCCCCCACTAACTAGGGATGGGACACCGGGGAGACTACTGGATACTGGATTTATCGGTATCAGATCTCCCCAGTATCAGATTTAGCAGTATTGGCATACCAGATTTTTTACATTGACTGCTTTAGCGGTTTTTTTACATTGCGGCCATTTACTTCAATGGCAGCAATGTAAAAAAAACGGTAACGCGGCCAATGTTAAAAATCGGGTATGCCGACACCGATGATTATCAGATTAATCCGATATACCTGATTATCGGGTGTATTGGATTTATCCGATACCGATATTCCCACCCCTACCACTAACCATAGACAAAACCCCTTTCCACAGGTTTATGCTCATCCTAGCCAATCCTTCCTCTTGGAATCCCCCCAGCTGAAACTCGCATTGCATCCCTGATGGAAAGGACTGAGGTTTAGAATGTTCACCACTTTTAGAGGATGGGGAGAACATGGATGGCTCTACTTGTGATGGGGGCTTGGGGACTTTCTATTGTTCCCCCTCCTCACAGGTCATGTCTCACCTTCCCCACTTAGTCTTCACTGGTCACAGCTCTCTCTAGAACTGTCCCAGTCTATAAAAGGGTACCTGCTTGGTGATCATTCTACGGATGTTACATCTGGGGTTATAGAATTTTTGTGGAGAGTATTTGTTATTAAGCAGGCTGGGGAAGCCGAATAGATGATCTCGACCTACTATATTCTGTCGTGGTAAGGTCAATTGGACAGATTTCCAGTTTTGGATGGTATTACACAGTCCAGGGGTCAAGAGCCTCCCAAGCTCAAGCTCCATAGAAGAGCTAGGGTTAGCTCAGTATTATATTTGAATTAAGGAATTCCTATGAAGAATATGAGCTATCAAATAAAATGGTTATAGGGCCATGAGGATGAATAGAGCTATGATGGCCTATTATATTTAGCTAGGGTATGACTGGGTGGATTTCCGGTTTGTAAC
>QEPC01008358.1:877238-897487 GCA_003113815.1 Sphenodon punctatus | reverse complement strand
ATGTATGTATTTCACTACAGACTCCTCTTCTGTTTGTGATTCCCCCCCCATCCCATATATATGGGATGTATATATATCCATATATATCTCCATATATATATCCATATATATGGATATATGGATATATATATATCCAGATATATGGATATATAAATATCCATAGATAGATAGATATGTATGGATATGGGATGGGGGGGAAGATATATATATATATAGATAGATAGATAGATAGATAGATAGAGAGAGAGAGAGAGAGAGAGAGAGAGAGAGTGAGTGTTCTAGGAGTTAGCTTAGTGATAGAGAGCGTTAGTGATTTAGTTTTAGTGTTTGTAGGGGTAGGTCTGTGTACTTATTAGATAATCCATTTAGTTCATAGCATTTAGAATAGTTAATAGCAGTTAGATTTAGTGTAGATAGATAGATAGATATAATATTAGATTTTAAAAATAAATTTAAAAAACCCATATAAAAACAAAAAAACCAAATAAAAAACAAAAGAAAACCATATAAAACCCAATAAAAAACAAAAAAAACACGCATAACAACATTTCCCGAATGTCCGAACGGTCGAACCGAATGTCCGAATGGCCTAACCGAATGGCCGAACCGAACAGCAGAACCCGAACTCGGCGAACTAGCTGAACGGACGAACCGAACGGACGAACCGAACGCAGACGAACCGAATGGACGAACCGAATGGACAAAACGAATGCCGCCTAACCGAACGGCCGAACCCAAACCACGATCTGTTCACCCATCCCTAGTACTAAATTCACTGGAAAATTCCCAAGCATCTTACTCTACTTTCATTGCACCTCCTCAGCACCTTGTGTGAGGGCGGGGGAATTATTCCTCACCACCTTCAATAATGAGGCAGATGAGGTGGAGGAAGGGAGGTGGTATTGCCCTAGTGAGCCTGCCTTTTCCCTCAGAAGACTTGATGCAGGGAATTTTGCTGCACAGAGCAGCGCATTGCTGGGTACTACTGCACTGCTTGTAGCAATTTGGTTCAGAAAGATGGAGGCAGGGCCTGCCTGGGGAAAGGCCATCTGACCAGATCCCTGGACTCGCCTTCATTTGATCCAGGACAGCGGGAGCGCTTGACCCACCCACCCTTTGAACTGGTACTGCAGGCTTGCTGGTTGCCAAGTGGAGCCAGGAATCTCCCAGCATGGCTACCATAACAGCCACCTCACACTCCCCCTGATATGGATCATGTGGGAGGGGGCAGATTGACTGAGCCTTGGTCAAGGTTTTTATGCCTTCCTTTTAGTACCATTCCCCCTTGATGTGCAGGTTGTGCGGTCAGTGGGTGTTCAGGAAACGTGTTCTTTAGCATATTGTTGCAACTCAGCAGTCCTGTGCCTAAATAATAAAAAGCTCACTGGATTTGTTCAACCCAGTTAGGTAAAGGAACTTGGTTAGAGAGGCTCCTCAGTGGAGGTAAGAGTTAAGATGAAAGATCAGAAGATAAGTGAACCATGGCTCACCCAACTCTGAGGGGTGGTGGGGAAGTCCTACTGGCAGGATACATGCAGTCCCCAATTCGTATGGGAACCATCACTCCTTCCTCTGGACCCCCTAAAGGCAGGGGCTGTGTGTGTGTCTGGGTATACCAAAGGAATGGACTAGGATCTCCATTCAAACATATTGAGCTAAGACTTGTTGGGGAAGGGTTAGTTTTGGTTATAGTTATTGTTAATGTTTTACCCTTCTCCCAAAAATATTTTCCCACCAAGACTACCAAAAAGGATTTAATAAAGAGTTGCGGCCAGTCTAAACCCAAATAATATCTCTATTGCCTGTTTTGTGTGCATGTGACAATTCCATTGTATACAGCTAGATTTCTGTGTCTGGGTCCTTTTTCTTCTTGATCTCTTCAGATACTCCTCAGGCCATGTCTCAGTTGGGTCTCTTGGAAATGCCGCCTTTCTTGGTTTCTCTTTGTCCTCTTAAATACTTTTGATCACTCTCAGAAGATTCCCCCCTTTTCTGTTTCTGGGTCATTCACTCAGTTTCTGGAAGATACTAGTAACTCAAATACCCTTCATTAACACTTCATCTACATTACAATTGTCTTCCCTCCCTGTCCCAAGTTTCCAAGCCAGTGTGGTGTAGTTGATAACATGCGGGACTTGGACCTATAAAGCCAGGCTTTGAATCTTGTCCTAGCCACAACCTCTTAGCATAGAGAGAGCCAGTGTGGTATAGTGGATAAGGTGCTGGACATGGATCTAGGAAGCCAGGATCGGAATCCTGCCCTAGTCACAAACTCACTGGGTGACCCTGGGCAAATCACAAATTCTCAGCCTCACTTTACAATCTGTAAAATGGGAATATGTACGTGTCTCTGTTCCCCTCACCAATGTCCATCCTAGACATTAAACACACTGAATAAACGCACCTGTCACACAAAATAAATTCTGACTGTAAAGCACTGTGTATACCAAGTAGTGCTATAGAAATGATTCGTATTTTGCATGCACACGTGTACACACACACACGCACATATGAGGCCTCCTAATTTGTCTATAGCATCCTGGCTGGAAAGAGTCCAGGGCTGCAACAGGTGGACCAAGAATGTGTAGTACTTGTGTGGAGGGATTTAAAGGTTGTTGCAGTACAAACATGATGAACAAGCTAGATAACACCATCTCAGGATCGGGTCACCAATATTTTATTGCTTAGGGACTGGAACAGGGACAGTGGATCCAGATCTGTCCCTGACCAGGAGAACCGCCCCGAGCCGTTTTTAGGAGGGGCGGGGTAAAAATCTATCAAATAAATAAAATAAATAAAAACACAGACCCTTCTGGTTAGCAAAGATGGCTCTAAAGCACTGTACACAGTACACCAAACATCACAGGATAGCTTCAGGCACTGGGAAGTGTGAACAAAGGAAAAGGAGGGGTGAGTCAAGATGTTAATTTATTATACTTCCTAGGGCAGTGTGAATAGGCTCTGCATCTGCAGGATCAGTAAACAAAGGGTGTTCAAGCCAGAGAGGAGCCCATGTCTGCTAGGTTTGATTAGGGAAGCACCCTTCCAGGCTCATACAAAGACATTGCCCCCATTTGTCCTTACAAGGCCTTTGCGGATTCTTATCCATATATGGAGCTAGCTTTAGACAGCCCTGGACATGCCTGTGCATGTCGGAACATGCCAACAGAGAATACTTCTGTACCCTGCAGATTATCTGTTGAGAAATTAGATTATTTTGGTCTGTGCTGCTGTGATGGCACCATTCATGCATTACATTGGCTATGTGAACAATATGAAAAAATTGCTCTAGTTTTTTTTTTTTCTTCTTTTTTTTTTCATTTTCATATCTTTATGACCCTCAGAGAAATTGTGCTTCGAAGACTTGTTGGGCATCTTCAGACAAGACATGTTGGAGAAGCTATCACGACTTGAATAGCCTTACTCCTCCCTGGGCACATGAGCCATATGATGCAATGGCTCATATGGGTGATGTCAGTCAGATATTCCCACCCACCCCTTGGTGGGGTGAACAGCTGCCAGCTACATGATGAATCCTCAGAAAAATTCAGAGGATGAGTCGTGGGAAAGCCTTACCCCATATGATAAAACTGTCCATAGTGGGGCAACCCATGTGACAGCATTACCCCACATGGGATAAGGCTGCCCTGAGTGGGGCAATCTATGTGACAGAGCACGCTTGCCTTGCCACACGCAATGCAACTTTGTGGGGACTTGAGTAACGGGTGCTAGCACCTGTCGCACGTGGTCACATCATGACCGGGGTGGGCTCTCAGTCCAGCTGGCCTTGTTGTGACGAGAAAGAGGAGCCCAGAGGAGCATGCACCCGCCCTTCTCCCCACCCTGACAAACAGCTGATCGGGGGAGGAGGACACCCAGAAGAGCATACACGGGTGCTCCTTTGGGTCCCCTCCTCCCCGATCAGCTGTTAGGCTGATGAGAGGAGCACATACGTGTTTTTCTGGAATCCCCCTCCCCACAAGCAGGTGTTTGTCAGGCGGATTGGAGGGAGGAGGAGAGTATGCAGTTTTCCCAGGGTTCCCTCTTCCTCGATCCACCCAACTGGCAGCTGATGAAGTGAGAGTGGGCTTTGGGAAGAGGGTGCACGCTCTTCCCAGGTGCCTCGTCCTCATCTGTTGTCAGGCGGGGGGGCGGGGGGGAGAGGAGAACATGCCCTCCACCACCACCCCTACAGTGAAATGGGCAGCGGGTGCAATCCTGCACTGTGTGGCCAGTTCCCTGTGCTTGTCCTGCTGTGTGGTGGTGGCAATTGCCCTGCCTTTGGCTGTGCAGGGATCAGGTCTATGGCGCTTGTGTGGAAATACTCTTTCACCTAATCCTGCACTCTGACTTGTGAAGGCAGACTTTCAGTGAGATTCTATACAGAGTCTGATAATAAGTTATTGGAGCTTCATGCAGCTATAGGGGGTTGCTGATATAAAGCAGATTTGGGCTATAAATTCAGATATGGCACGAAAAGGGCTCAGTCCTGTAAAACTCTCACTGAGAACAGTAGTACAGGATTGAGCCCTATCAGATTAAAAAAACAAACGTAAGACCAGAAGGGTAAGGGAGGGGAACAATGTGGGTTATGATGAATATGCATGCTTGATAGTTGCAATTGGTGGTTTATCTCTATATTTGAAATATGTCAATAAAAATATTCAGAATAAGCTTTTCTACACTCTGTTCATGATATTTCAAAGGCTGTGTAGATTATGTGATGAACTACGTTATCCAAACTACAGCTTCATGCTGTATCTCAGAAGCAGACTTTTAAAAGAATTGATAAAGGAAGCATTTGGTTAGGGGTCCCCCCGCCCCTCCAGGGTTTTTTTTTCTCCTGATGTGAAATAGACAATCTCAAAACTTTTAACAAGAATTATACCGGATAATGAAATGTGTTTTCCATATCAATAGATATTGTATAAAAATCATTTTTAGGAGGGGAATGATCACCTATGTGTCCACAGATAAACTTAAAGATGTTACAAATGTAGACTTTTCATCTTAAAGAAGTTTAACATTGTGAACTGTTATGTGTTTTGAACCAGCAGTTTTGAAGAAGAATATATTCATAGGCTGCATAATGGTGTAAGTGTGGTAATTACCACAATTGTATTTATAAACCATGTTACAAACATGCTTGAAGTGTGAAATTCATAATGAAATGGATTATTATAGTAAAATGAGATCATATTTTCAGTAATGAGGGTATTTAATTTAATTTAATGTATCGGCTTGTTTTTCATTTCTCTTCAATTTACATATACTCATAGACATAACTCAGTGGGGTGTGTGCATGTGCAGAGAAAGGTTATAATTCTTTCAGGGATTTGGTTTAATTTTTCAAACTATTAAGATGAACAAATTCGGTTTCTGCATGCTAGATTCAAAATGAATATTTTTTGGTATGTTTTCACTTGTTTGATTATCCTGTGCTACAATCTGTTGTGTCCAGATAGGAAACAGATGGGTTTAGTTTTTAAAAAAGAAACAAAGAAAGAGAGAAGGAATATGAAAAGTTAATGTCCCTCCTGCCCCCAACTTATACTGAGGATGTATTCTAGTTATGACAATATAAAGGAAGATAATCCACAATGCCAACAACTAAATCTCAATGAAGATAGTAGAATGAAAATAGATGCAATCTGAAGATGAGGAATTAGTGTTCTACTTGTGTGCTTATTTGCAGTAGCTATGTTAGCATTTGTGGGTGTTATCAGTCAGTATGCTAGCCATCATTATGTCTGTAAGTGTCTGCTGCATGTATGCTGCATGTTTACCACATGCTTGCTATTTATTTTACATTTTGATTATTGTTCTAGCTGCAAAATGCATGGCAGGCATTTGCCTGTAGCAAATGTTATGATGGATAGGCATCATAATTTGCTGTGTGCCATAGGTCATCCAGGCAACTTTAGAGACATGTTTTGGGGAGAGACATAGGGTGTTTTCAGACGTTACGAAAACAACCCTTTCATTCCCCGCCGGGGTCACCCCGTCACGCCATATCAGACGTGCCGGGGGGATCCCGGTGGGGAATCTGGGAGGGGGCGGGGCTGTGCGGCGCAACGTGCAGCCGCACGGCCCCGCCCCCTCCACGCACCCCGCTGCTCGCCCTCCAGGGAGACGGGCGGGCGGCGGGGCCACTGCGGCCACCGCGTCGGGCCGGATGTGCCGTGGCCCGGGATCCCGCCGGGGATCCCGGGCCGTGGCAACCGGCCAGATGTTACTTTTTTTTGGTCCCTGCTGGGGATCTTTTTGACCACGCTTCCCGGGACATTCCCCCGGCTAGCCCGGGAAGCGTGGTTCAAATTGACCCCATGCGGGTATTGACCGTGGCGAACATCTGGCAGCCGCCAAACAGATGTTCGAGTCACAGTGACGACAGGTGGGTATTCACCATGGTTCACTGTGATCTCATAACGTCTGAAAATACCCATACACACAGAAGTTAGAATGCCTGGCCATCTGAAGTAGAGTGAGAATGTCCCCCAATTGACACATGGTTTTTAAAGGACATGCCGCTTTGTGTAAACTCAGTTCTCTTGCTGCCAGTTAGTCTTCATGGGAGGGGGAAGCCACCAGAATCCTTTCCACCCTGTCAGATTATAGACTCATTTAATGCTGGTGGTGAGAGTTACCAATCTTAGAGCAAGCCAAATGCCAGAGATCTCTGCATCATAAGAATAATTCACCCAGGACTCATTCATACAGCCAGATGCCAGACTTCCTAGCATCAACGAGCCACCAACCTTGGATCCAGCCTCCCGCCCAGACTTCTTCCATTCTGCTGGACACTCTGCAAGTCTAGTCATTGGGTACTCAGTTATGGTGCTGAACCTTCACTTGCATGATCCCTCATGCAGTGTGGTCCACAGCACTGCCAATGCCTCATCTATACGGTAAATCACACCATGGCCACTCTGATATTCACTCCTCCCTAACACTTTACACTGCCAACTAGAATAATTGACACTAGAATAATTGGTTTTAACTAGTTTTAATTGGTTCATGGTTACTTTATTATGAGCAAATGTGTAATATCTATGTGCACACAAATAAGATTGCAGTGTGTAGGTTAGAGGGAGTATTGGGAAACCAAGAAATAAAAATTTACATACACAGTCATCTTACCATCAAAAATGCATTTGTTTACAAAGGAATAGGGAACATTGCACATATAACTCCTGAAATGCCTTTTGTACTGGAGAGATTTGACTATAAAGAATTTCACTGTACTACTTTGCCTCTATTGGCTGTAAAGAAAGGCAGAACAGATAGTTAGCAAATAGAGGTGTGCACCAGGGACCCATGTCATTATTCTTTTTTCTTTTTCATTTTTGTTATTTAAACCTTTCATTTTCGTTTTCGAAAATATCAAAAGTTAGTTTTTGTTTTTGCTTTCGTTTTCTATTTCCATTGGTTTCAATTGAAAACACATTTCTGGATGTAACCTTTTTATTTTTAAGTCAAGTCAAGTTCAAGTTTATTTGAGGCACCGGCTTTTACCATGGCCAAGGTTAAAAAACAAAACAATAAAAAAACCAGGAGTTAAAAAAAAAATGTAAAAAAACCCCATGTAATAAATACAATAAAAATTATTACACAAAAAGAAACAAAAAAGAGACAAAATAATACAATTATAGAAAAACACAATTAGAGCATAAGTTGCATGAACCTTATACATTCAGCTTTATAAACAAATCAGAAATTTCACATTTATTTATTTATGGATACTAGCCTACGCCATGATCCAGCATACAATTAAAATATAATACCATATAATAAAACTTGATACAAGAGGAAAGGTACCACTACCTAAGTTTTAAATATACCATTACATTCCTCTGCATCTAAAATCTCCACATGTTCTCTTATACACAAGACTTCCCTTTTATACCTGCCTGTACTTACTCCTTCATGTAAGATCACTATGATAGATCATACCAGATTATGGTAACTTCAGCCTGGGTTAGCTCTCAAAATTTAAGTCATATGCCTAAATTTGTCCTTAATTCCTATGTTAATCCACAAATTCTTATCGTATTCTTGCAACTAGAAGCACGAAGGATGCTACCGATCTCATACCTTTCTCTGTGTGGGTAGCCAGTAGCTATTCTATTTTTTGGTGCAACGACAGATGTTCCTTCCCTTCCCACAGCAGCTTTATCCAAATTTGTCTTATATTCACATAGAGAGGGCATCTAAATAGGACATGTTGTAAATCCTCTACTTCCTGGGCAGCACAGGGGCAAATTAGTTTCTCATAGAGTTTGCCAGCATATTGTCCAAAGATAACTGCTGAATTATACAGTTGGAAACACAACAGCACAAAGTTTCTACGTAGGATTGGTTCATTCAATTTATCTAAATATTCTTCAAACTTTATGCTCCTGCTTAAATTGATGGTACCAAGGAGCAACTTTCCAAGAGGAAACTATTGCCATGTCGACTTGTCTGGCTATATCAGCCACTCTAACAGTCACCAAAACATTTTGCTGGAGTGCATTTTCCCCCCAGAAACATGAGATCGATAATCCCATGCTCCTCAGATGGAACAACATTTGAATTAGCCAGGAGTAATGCAGTGCACCTTGACATTCCAACTCTTCTATCAGGCATTGGTGAGTCAAGGGATCACTACTCTGATTGTACAACCTGATCCAGCCTGCCTTTCGATACAACCGATTGCCAGCATGCCCGTCTCAGCCCTTACTAGCCCATCTCAGCCCCAGGAACCCCTGTGGGACCCTCAGCAAGCTTCTTAAAAAATTATTTTGAACTACTTCAAGTCCACCAAATCTATCTGCCAGTATTACTTCAGCACCATAGGTCAGCAGTGTCTGCACCTTGGCCCTGAAAACTTTCAAAATAGTGGAAGTTTTAACAAAATCTGATCTTGCTTCCAGCCTTAATATCCCCTTAGAGGCAGCAGCAGCAGCAACTTTTAGTGCAATTTGCTTTTTATGCCTTTCCCACAATCTGTTACTACTAAAAGTAATTGTTGCCGCATCCTGGAATGAGACAAGGACAGTGTTGGAATTTAATGGCTGCACTCTTTAATACCACATTTACTTTCAATCAAATGGAAGAGGGAGGAGTACCTAACAACATTAGGAGTCTAGGTCATTTCTTTAACCTTAAACAAAAACTTGGGCTGCCTGAGGGTTCCCAGGATCCCAGCCCTTACTTTATCTAATAATCATTACCCTCATATCCCCCCACCCCACCCCGGAAACTGCTGAGGTGGGTAAGCGAAGTTTGGCCCCTGTAGGAACCCTTACTTAATTTTGGTGTGTGTGGGGGTGTGTGCCCTTAGCTGTCATAACCCTTTGGGCTTACCACCCCTCACCTCCTGGAATTAACCTTGACCTGGATGCACCCAGCCCTTGGTCAAGGTTCACTTCCCCATCTCTTAAAGAGATGCCTTACATACAATCTTACCCCTTACATAACCCATAATTACTACAACCTGGACCCACGCAAGAGTACGTCAGAATTAGCATTTTTAATTAACAAACACATTAAAATCTATAGCAAATAGCCCATCAAACACACTGTGAGGAAGGCAAAAAACAGATAACTAATATGCTAATTAACTTCTCTTCAAAAAATTCCTTCCCAGCCCCAACTAGGGCGACCAGCAACACCCACAGTGCTCCTATTTTTATGAGGAGGGTGGGTGGGATCTCCACTTCTCTGCCTCGCTCCCACAACTGACAGAGTGAGGCAGTAAGCAGAACAGCCCTACCCTTGCTGTGAAGTCTTGCATCGCGAGACAAAAATGCTCCCTAGAACCCCGCAGTTGCCAGGGAACCTCCCGGGGCCCTTCCCGCTGGCGCAAAGATTGCACCGGCACCTCCTTCCTTTTCTCCTTTGCCATCTTGTTGTGTCCCTGCTCTTCCTGCAATCCTGCAGGCGTGGGACAAATCCCCCTGCTGCATAGCCCGCTACTGCCGGCTATGCAGGCCTGCAGCATTTCAAGAAATCTTGAAAGTTTTCTTTCAAGATTTCTTTAAAATAGGAAGCATGGGAAATTATTGTTTTTTGAAGACATTAACAGCTGTTAATGCAGTTTAAAGATGCACACGTTCTGTGGAACAATCTATGGTCCACAGAAAGTAGTAATGTAAATGTGTTGGGGCTGCAACATTAGGAGTTGGAACCTCTTCCTAGGAAGCAATTTTCAGGATTGTCCCAGTTTCTTCCAGTGGAACCTAGTCCTGATGTTGTCCAAGTATTTCTTCTCGAGAAGATGTCTCCAGTTGTCCACTGTTATCACAGTATGCTTTCTCTAAGTAGCACAGGAAGTTGAGTGTCTCCATCACAAATAAACCTTGTTTCTATAATACAGGAAGAGTGACTGCACATATGCCCAGGATGCACGACCCATTCATAAATCAGTTCATGAAAACATTTTGGGTTGCATCCTGGGATAGCTTCCAGATAGGAGAAAATGGGTAAGGAGTTTATCAAGTGACACTGAAAACCAGTAGGAGCACCAATATTTGTTCATGTTGCCATGTGCACCTGATGACATAGATGGTGCATGGTTTGGATGTGCTATGAATCTGCACATATTTAAATGCTTGAAATACTAATCACTTTTTTCCTAACAGTTTCCTCCCATGTTTCCTGCATTTGCTCAGTCTATAGTTGTGATATTTACTTGCCTGTGGAGGGGTCCTCACACCAACTGAAGTTGGTCCAATAAAGGCTATCATCTGAACTATTCCATCTCTTACATTTGGAATACATACAGCAACCACACCCGGAATAACTACAGCAACGACATCCTTTCTTTGGACTATTATAGGATAAGTGAAAGTTCTTTAAAAGTGTTTTTGGTCCTTAAAATATGTCAAAAGACAAGATTGTCAGTTATGGAAAAAGCTTTAGTTGTCTCTAAGTATCAGGTGCCTATAACTGAAGCTGATTTATAAAGGGAACTTGTTGATCTCTTGAATTTCAGTTACTGCAACACCACATTGGCTGAAAAAAGACATGACGCTAACCACCCTTTAACCACCCTTGGTGGTTATGCATGTTGCAGGGCTGTATTGGTGCCTTATGCAGCCCTGAAACATGCATAAATGACCACCAAGGGTGGTTAAAGGGTGGTTAGCATCATGTCTGTTTTCACCCATTGTTGTGCTTCCCAGACAACTGAAATGGTTGTGTTATAGTGGCAACTGCTTAATTGGAAAAGTTCTTAAAAGTAAGGATTAGGGATGGGCGAATGCGGTTTGGCAGTTTGGTGTTCGGCCCGAACTCGGCCTGTTTGGACTACCGAATGTGAACCCGAACCCGAATGCGAACATACCGAACAGAACAGAACAGAACACCGAACGGCGACATGGCGAACATACCGAACAGAACTGAACACCGAATGGCGTAATGGCCGAACAGTTCGGTCAGTTCGGATCGCGTTCGGGTGGCAAAAAAAAGTTCACTGTAAGGTCAAACGTGACAGGGAGGGGTAGTACTAGTCACTGAGAAGCAGACTTCTCTCCACCCCTGGTGCCTGGGCTTGCAAGAAATGAAACTAATTATCTGCCTCCCCCCTTCCCAACACCTTCTGAGCTAGTCACTGTTCAGCAGGCATTGAGTAGGATTATTAGATTGCTTTAAGTTTCATTTCAGTTTTGTACTGAAATGAAACTTAAACCTTAAACTGAAACCTTGTGTTGTTTGTGATTCCCCCCATCCCATATATTATATATAGGGGGTAGGGGGTAGGGGACAGTAGACAGTTGTAGGAGTTAGCTTAGTGATAGAGATAGTGTTAGTGATTTAGTTTTAGTGTTTGTAGGAGTAGATCTGTATACTTAATACATAATCCATTTAGTTCATAGCATTTAGAATAGTTAATAGCAGTTAGATTTAGTGTAGATAGATAGATATAATATTAGATTTAAAAATTAAATAAAAAACCCCATATAAAAACAAAAAAAAAATAAAAAACAAAAAAACCATATAAAACCAAATAAAAAACCAAAAAAACATATAAAAAACAACAAAAATACCCATAACAAAACATTTCCCGAACAGCCGAACCCGAACCGAATGGCCGAACTGAACGGCCAAACCCAAACCCGGCGAACTAACCGAACTGCTGAACCAAACGGATGAACCAAACGCAGCCGAACCGAAAGGCCGAACCCGAATGGACGAACCAAACGCAACCGAACCAAACGGCCGAACCCGAACCACGATCTGTTTGCCCATCCCTAGTAAGGATTTCACTTGAGACAAATTAGTGTGATCAATCCAGTTAGAAGGAAGAAATCTTTCTTCGAGTGCTATATAATCCCTGTGATGTCATTCCAACTGGCTTGAATGCAGTGACTGGGACTCATCTCACACACAGGCAGATCCCCTTATGTGTGGGTGTAAAATAAATAACCATACCGGTGCAGGCAGCAGCCTTGTTCTGCCCAGAATACCATGTGGGGAAGACTGAGGTCATCCTTTAGCTCCTAGGATCAAGTTATATGGATTATTTTCTTTATTTGGTGGTAGTTTATCTTGTCCTTGTCTCAGCTCTATGGGATGTATGTTTATAAACTGTGTGTGCAGTGTCGGAATGGTTGGGAAATGAGCTAGTAAACATGAAGAGTACTGTATGTTTACCAGAAGTGTTTATTTTCCCACATGATATTTCAAAAGCGACTGAACTCTTAATTTGCCAATATGATGTCCAAAATATGTGATATTCCATGCTCCCCTTAGGTAGCACTGTACAGTGCTACCCTATTTCTAACTGGAGAGCACTTCTTTGAAGCAAACGGAATTGGCACGGAACCTGTTTATCACATCAAAGTAATTTCTTTGACAGTTTATGAAATTATGCTTATGGAAAACATTACTTCAATTACTGCTGAACCTTCTGAGCACACAAGATGCCCATGTGTAATAAGGGATAAAAGCAATAAAACAGGGCAAAGAAACTAAATGAATGCAATCAAAATCTAATTCTTGATACATTTCTTCCAAAGCAATGCATGGTTTTAATCTGCAGTTGATAAGTATATGCTGCGATTTGAAATTTCCTAGTCTTCTATGACACCATAAACTGACTGACAGAAAAGGAAAGTTGTGCACTGCCACCTTTAAGCAGTATAGAGATGGACATTTTACGTAAGATGTGCTCTGATGACATACAAATTATACTTCAATATAAGACACATTAGCAATTCTAAAAAGTATCAAAGCAAAGACTCAACATAAACTACAGCAAATTATTTAGCAACACTAAAGGGTAAAACTATTTCTTTAATAATCTTTCCCTTGTCGCGTTGTAGTTTAATCCAGGCTTTCACGAGGTCTGTGATAGAGAACAATATACAGTAATAGGAATTTTATTAAAAAATATTTTGACATTAGCCCACCATTTATGTAAATGAAGTTGAAGAGACCTTTCTCAGAAAACCTTAGAAAAATACATGATACAGTTTGTTAAAGAACAATTACAATAAGATATTTAGGACTAAAACATAAGAATTTTATACTTTACATAGAAACTGGATATATTCTGCCATATTATGCTCTCAGCTATGGTGTTCTCAGAGGTGCACAGATCTAAGGCCATTTTTACACGGCACTCACAGGGTGGGGCATCAGTGGTCGCACCAGTGGGTGCACAGTGAGTGGGCGGGGCATGCATACAGGTGCACACGTGTCCCCACACACACCCCACTCATCAACATACAAGGGGCAACCTCTGTTTTCACCCATTGCTCCACGCGTATTGATGAGTGGAGGGTGAGTTGGGATGTGTGTTACACAGGAGCATGCATGCACGCCCACTCACCGTGAGCACTGGTGCCGCATCCTTCACATGGGGCTCTCCCGCTCATGAACACCCAGATTTATGAGTGTTCATGAGTGGGTGCATCTCATGTGAAAAATGCCTAAGCAAGGTGCTGTACTGGACATTTTGACTCCTGAACTCAAATTTCATTCTTTGATGTCTTCCTCCTGCTATTT
The DNA here is from genome assembly GCA_003113815.1 of Sphenodon punctatus. Lineage (NCBI taxonomy): Eukaryota > Metazoa > Chordata > Lepidosauria > Sphenodontia > Sphenodontidae > Sphenodon > Sphenodon punctatus. The sequence goes on along the minus strand of QEPC01008358.1, from coordinate 883,492 downwards.
ACTCTTTCTTTGCAGAAGGCAGTAGGAGTTTCACGTTTCCATATCCCCAAGAAAGAACATGTCAATTATGCAAATTTCACTACAATTCTGTTTTGGCTTCATACAAACCTTAAAATGTATGTTAAGTAATGACAGACAACTCCGAACATGTATATAACTGTATAGCACCAAGCTGGCCATTAACGGTCGCCTGAGTCACATTAACTTCATTGGGACTTGTTTTAGCACCAGTGCTAACCACCCGAAAGATTGTGTCCTTCAGTTATTTAAAACCAAATCTGGCTATTCAGTTGTCTGTAGACATTTAATTGGAAATTGGGTACTTGTGTGCTTTATTCTAGTGTTTATTCTGTTCCGATGGTGGATATTGCTTTTCTGACAGTATTCTTTCTGAATAGTAGTTCTGTTATACAGCTTTACAATGTGTAATATTACAGATATAGAGAGAAAACTTTTGAAAACCTGCTCCCAAATGATAGACCTTCTCTAATTTTATACTTGTGTGACAGCAGTCGTAACTTGTATAAAGCTATTGTAATATTCTGAAGAATCAGTCCCGATGACTCAGAGAACAATCCCCACTTTACTGTCTGATGAACACGAGAGGAGGATGTGATTGTAATAAAACAAGTTGCAAAGCTAACAAAGTGATCATGGAGAAAGATAAAGCATGACTTCACAAACATTATCTCCGTTTTTATGCGACTGATTTAATAAAGCTAAAAAGCTAAAACTCAAAGGAAACCGTTAATGATAAAGTAGTCCGTGTAGGAGGAAGTTGTGAAAATAGTTGCTCTTTTCTGCAGATACCACATTCAGAAGAGAACATAGAGAAACTTATTATTTCTTTGTGTTAGAAGAGGTGACATTTGAAATGCTATTTTGATGACAATTTTGCAGAAGGTTTTATCACCACATAGTGGAGCTATAAATATACCATTCTCTTTGACGTATGCGAAGAAATCATTAGCAGAAACCATGTTGGTAAAATATTCACAAATCTTTGTGAAGAAGTAAGTTACATTCTAAACTTCTAGGCTATTCTGATTATTCAGATGGAAATACCTAAAAATAATTTAGTGGTCAAGGAGGTAGATTTAGCTGTTTTCAGTATTTCCATTTTAAGTTCCATAATATGAATGGCCATGCTAAATCTCAGACTGAAATGTAATGCAAAACCCTCTCCCTCCGCAAACTGATCTGGCAGGCTTTTAAACTGGGAAATAATGTCATGGTAATTAGCATTAGAGATATTTACAAGAAATCAATTACGCCTTTGCTTTTCAAAATGTTTTCTCTTGTCTTGTGAATGACTACATGCCAGAAATATGCATACTAATTGGAATTAGATTAGATTAGAAAACAATACTTATTTGTTTTAGATATTAAAAAGTAACAGCAATAATTACAAATTGGGGGTGGGGAGAATTACTTTACAGAATCTATTTCTGTTAGCATTAAATTAGTGGTATAAATGGAACAACTTCATCCCTATTTTAATTCCAGTGATTTCAGTTGAGTTAAACTGGGAATAAAAATTGCTGTTTGCCTTTTATGAAAAATTTCTCCCCCTTCTGACCCGAAACAATCCTAAAGCATTTTACGGAGGCCAGATTTTGCTTTCACGTTTAGCTTTACAATCCCATTATTTCAGATTGATGCCTGTGTAAATGAGAGTAAATCAGACATAGCATTATGTTGTTTTACATAAAATGTTAAGAGCATAAAATGCTCTTAAATTTTTATTTTTTTTTTAAAAACCCACAAATAATATTGATTTGTTTCCCTTTAAAATTGTTCAGAATTTCTCTCTACTTGTAGTCACATTTTGATGTTCTTAATCTTTTTGAGAACATACTTGCCTTCCTCTGCAATTTTATTAGGACAATTTGTGAAAGGAGCGTGGCAAAATCTCTGAAATAATATCATAGTTTAGAAGTTTTCACTACAATGATAAAGCTGTTGCCCTGTAACTTGCTCTTCATTGGGCCTAGCACCAACAAACAAGCTTGAGGATTGCACTATTTGTATTTGTATCCTGATTGAATAGGAAATTGGAGCATAAATAGTCCTTGATTTCTTCAAGCTGAAAAAAAATACCCCTCATCACCACACCACCAAGAGAAGTTGTGTTGAGAGTCTCTGTGCTTGGGAGTTGTTAGTAACCTTACTCTGAGAGGAACAATGTTTCCTTCAATTCTCATTTTATAGTATGGTTGGTATCTGAGGTATAGTATGGTTGGTATCTGAGTATTATGCCCCTTATAGAATATTCAAGTATATTGAGAATGTGTAAAATTAAAAGCATAACACACAAAATATATGTTCTAGTAATGCCACCAATTACCACAAATTTAAATCAGTGCAAGTGAGAGAAGAGTCTGGTTACAGATTAGAAGGGAACACCCTCACGCTATTGGTGTGGGGGGGTGGATTTGTGCCTGCCTGCCCGAGAAGGGGCATTGGTCTGGGGGAGGGGGCAAGGGCACCTTTGCCCCTCCCCCGTGGCACAGGGGACTCAGCGTCAGGGCCCGATGGGGGAAGAGGAGGGGCACCTGGAGGTGGGACCTTGGTCAGGTATAGATACCTGAGCCGCCGGGTACCTCTTCCTCTCTCCTCATCGGGCAACATGGGCAGAGGAAGTTTTCCCACCCGCCCTCTCCTTCAAGTTGGGATTTACTATTGTACGTAGTCTGTGTCTAGGGGTTGTTTCAACTGCTGTGGGCTGCAGCTGGTTGCTGTTTTCAGGACCAAGGAGGAATTTCCCTGTCAGCTTAATTGGCACTAAAGTGGCCGGGTTTTTTGCCTCCTCTGTAACAGTTGTGAGTTTTAACTACATGTGATGCTTCAATGATTTTGCTTTTATTGTCTCAACTGGTGCAGGTAGTGGGGTAGGAACCATGTGGTGGTATGGCTCCCTAAGAGCTAAGGGGGGTGCGCTTGCACCCCATTGCCACGTGGGGAGCAGGGGGGTCTTAAGGGCGGGGGGCCCAGCCCAGGCTTGGAATGACTGGTAGGGGGCTGCAACCTGCCCAGACCCAAGGGGAGGGTGAATTCAAAGGGTCGATTCACCCGGGTTAGGGGACAAACATTAGCTCAGCCCCCTGGCTTGCATATTTGGCATGGTTGCTCTTCTCTATGCCCACACAGATTTATTATTTGCTGTTGTGGAATATTTATATATCGTGTAATAAATTTGCGTCCGATGCCTTTTATCCCAAGCATGTCTCTCTCTTCTCTTATGGGTAGTGCGGTCACAATGGTTAACATCTGATGATTGCTTGATATCCTGTATGAAATGACTTATTTGGTAAATGGGAGGCATGCCTGTAGCACTCTTTGAAATACAATGCCTAGTATTTGGCATATATAGACAATTTAACTCTAGGAATAGTTCTTCCTTGAAATGAGACTGTGAAAGTGACACCTCGTTACTCAACGGATATACTGTTTGTGTTTATTCACCAACGGAGACTATTCAATTTTTGTGTGTGTGTGTAGCTGTGCTGGCTCTACAATGCTAGTATAAGTGCAAACTCAATTCCCTTACTCACTGGGTGCCAGCTACAGGCATGTTTACTAAGTTTAAGACAGAGCTGTGCAAAACCAGTTTAATCAATGTCATACAATACGTGTCTAGAATTGTGCAAAACAATGTAGTTGTATACTCTGCATGTCTAGGAGTGTACAGAAGGGAACAGTTCTGTTTTCATTTTTAGATTTGTTTTCATTTCCAACTTTAGTCATATATTTGTTTTCATTTGTAATTCAACTTTATTTTAGTAATTAAATTTGTTTCCCATTATTTTCAATGGGCATCACTTTGCAGGTCTTGCATAATTTAAATAGTGGTTTTACTTTGGCTCTCTGACACATTCCCATCCCCAAACTTGCAGCGAGTGCCACAGGGTGGGAGACAATCTGAGACAGACTGGCACACAGCAGGAAGGCGTAGGAACAGGCAAGCAGCAGGCATATCATCAGGCACTGGCATTGGCACTCCAATGACAGGGCTTCAACTTGCAGCAAATGTCCCAGGGTGGCCGGGCGCCATAAGTGGTGGAGATAATGGCAGGGGAGCACTGGACAGTTGGCAGCACTCCAGATGTAAGAGGGTATCAACTTGCAGCAATTGCTCCAGGAATGCAGAATATATATGAGGCAGAGACAGAGACTGACTGACAGGGGAAGCCTGCATATGGGCAGAAGGGGTTGGGAGAGAGAGAGCGAGGTTGCATGGGTAGAAGCAGCAATGTTTTCCTTGGAGTTGGCAGCATGTCACTCACTCTAAGTCACAGGGCAACATGGGGAACACCAACAGCAAAAGGTTCACCTTCAGGAACACCAGCTACTGCACTAACTCAGGTGCCATGTGTGAATGGTGTGGTGGTCATAATGTCATCAGCCACAGAGAACATCTGTTCTCTTGGCCTATTGGTTGGTGGGCAGGACAGGGGTTCCACCACCACCTTAGCCAGGCTCTACCACACCTGGCCCTTGTGTGCCCAGTAGGTGAGTCGCCAGTGGCTCATCAAGGTAGCAGGTGACCACGGTCTCCACACTATCCTTTCCCTGTGGGTCACGGGTGGGGCCACTTGCTCCTACCACCCCAATAGTCTGTGTTCATAGAACAAGCCCTACAGTTGTCAGTATTTAAATATCTTCTATCTATCTATATCCTAAAATGGGGAAAGGGAAGGAATGGGTAAAATTAATAAAATAGAACACATAGACTCAGAGGGAGAAGATTTCTAAATGAAAATCAGAATCAAAGATTTAAATCAAAATTAAACACCTAACTAAGCACAAGTAAGGAGGAAGGGGAAACACAGACAAAGAGTGTTTTAGAGAAGCGCCTCCCCACCCATCACTTGTCAATCATGCATGTTGCAGGGCTGCATAGGGCATCGATGTGGCCCTGAAACATGCATGATGGGTGGGGAGGCGCTTGTCTAAAAACACCCAAAGTGATAGAGTGGTATTGGAATCAGGGTATGGAAGCACATAAAAAGGACAGACACAAAAGGGAATCTACCAGGCACTCTGCACTTCTCACAGCAGCAGACAAAAGCTGGCAGAAACTCCCAGTGGTTATATAGGTTCCCTAGTGCCCTCCTCCCTGATTGGCACTGGGAGGTTGCTGGCAACGCTGAAGAAAGACCTATCCTAGGAGTTTTCTTTGTCAGTCCCGGTGCTGCCTGATGTGTTCCCAGTGCTAATTGGCCAGCAAGGATGCCAACCATGTCTTTTGACTGCTCTCCTCCTCCCCTTTGCCTACTCTGGAGTGCTTCACAGTCACATTAGCAGGCTTTATAGAGTTCAATGTGGGCAAAATAAAAAAGAATTTTTCAAATGACTTTGTTTGAAATGAACTTCATTTTAGTTGACTTCTTAACAAAAACAAATACAGAAAAACTTGTTTTCATTAAGAATTTAATGGAAATGGATTGCATACCCCTAGGTGCTACTGATCAGGCCTCTGAGAGGACCAAAGAGAAAATGTCATACGGGGCTCTCTTCTTTTCCCAGGGCCACCATTTCTGGCCTCATTTTATATATAGCGTCTGCGAAGTCACACCCGGTGGAGCTGTTTCGGGAGGTGCGGGGGCTGGTTAGTCCAGCCTCCCTCCACCTTGAGGGGGACGTGTCCCAGGCCCGCTGTGAGGAGTTTGTCAACTACTTCGCAGACAAGATCGCTCGGATTCAGACCGACTTTGACGTTGGATTGATGACAGTGGGGGAAGAGCGCGGGGGGGCGGAGGCCCCGTCTGGTCCAGCTTCGTGGGGAGAGTTTCGGGAAGTGATGCCGGCCGATGCGATGGATGTCCTGGGGTCTGTGAGGGCCACATGTTGTGAACTTGATCCGTGCCCGTCCTGGTTGGTAAAAGCGTCCAGGGAGACGCTGGGGACGGTGCTGGCAAGGGTAGTGAATGCGTCTTTTCAACAGGGAAGGTTGCCGCCCTGCCTTAAAGAGGCTGTGGTTTGCCCCCTGTTGAAGAAACCATCTTTGGACGTGGATGCGCTTGCCAGCTACCGCCCTGTCTCTAACCTTCCCTTTTTAGGGAAAGTTATTGAGCGGGCAGTGGTGCTCCAGCTCCAGGTGCATCTGGATAGTATCGGCTTCCTAGACTCTTTTCAATCTGGGTTCCGCCCCGGTTATGGCACCGAGACGCCGTTGGTGGCCTTGGTAGATGACCTCCGCCGGGAGATGGACGCAGGATGTTCAACATCTCTCATCCTGCTAGATCTCTCGG
>QEPC01008358.1:864804-876230 GCA_003113815.1 Sphenodon punctatus | reverse complement strand
GGCTGTGGAACTCCCTTCCGGAGGAAGCTCGCCTGGCCCCTAGCCTATTAATATTCCGGCGAAACTGTAAGACCTGGCTGTTCGCCCAGGCCTTTGGGAGGGAGGGTGAGTAGGGTGTGTTTTAATTCCCCCACCTACTTTTGGTTTTTAGTGTTTTGCCTTGCTCTGTATATTAATTATTTATAATATTTATGGTTGTTTTAAATTGTTTTTATATTGTTTTAAAGATTGTTGGAAGCTGCCCCGAGCTGCGTGCAGGAGGGGCGGGGTAGAAATTTTATAAATAAATAAATAAAAAATAAATATATGCACAATTAAGCAAAGGAAAAGGAGCAGCCTTCTCCGAGACCCTGGGAAAACTGCTCCACATAATACCTGCCCCTCCTGCCTCCTTTTGCTTTGGTTACTGAAAACAAAATACGACAACAGTTATATTTCTGTAACTAGAATTATAATATTCCTTTACAATATGTATGATCTGTTATGGATAAATTATAACTCAGCATTGTTCAGTTTGCTGCTCTATTGGTTAGAAAAAAATGTTTTATTTGTAAGCTAAACACATTTAAAATTTAATCTTTGGGGCACATTATAAATGGAATTTGACAATGCCACTGCTAAGGAGACCTGTATCTTATTGTACGGATGAAATGCCGCTATGGTGATTAGCCACAGGCGGGCTTTGCATCTCCCCCATTGAGAAGGCCACCGCAAAGGGGTAGTGAAGGGAGCCCCCTTAGGGGGCTACCAATAGCTACAGCGTGGTTTCGCGCTTCTCATGGAGAGTAGAGGCTCTCGCGAGAGCAAAAGAAGCCAAGCTAAATCTAGAACTCAGCCCGGGGAGGGGCTGTGTGTGTTCGAAGAAGAAGGAGAAGAACCCTCCCTTCCACACAGTTAACTTGGCACTGTGCTTTTGGAATCACCTGTTTGAGGTTGGAAGGAATTTTTCTCCTTGAGCGGTTTGAATGGTAAGCTTGGGAGTTTTCGCCTTCCTTGCAGTGTCTTAGATTTTCTATTGCTATTGCATTAGTAATTGTTAAGTATAATTTTATATGGGATGGGGGGGAGGAGTGTAACTTGTAGCACCCTGGCAATTTGGTACAGTGTGCACCTGTTAATTTCGCCCAGTCCAGTTAGCTAAACTGAAGGTCACCACATTTTGGTGAGGTTTGGGGTTCCACGCTGGGATTAGGCAGCCTGGTGGGGATATCCCCAGGAGTGGGGAGGCACATTCACTCCTCGCCTAGACTGGGCGACTTGGTGGGCTGGACATGCGCTTTCATCCTCCATCGTTTCACCTTGCGGTGAAATTTAGTTGTAGAGGTATGATACAACTCTGTCTCTGCTGGGCTGGGAGGGGAATGACTTGTCAGTCCCCAAGTGGGCTCGTTAGGAGCTCACTTTGTTATGCACTGTACATTTCCATTGTATTACTGTTGTTGACTGTATAACTGTTGTTGTTGTTGTTGTTGTTGTTATTACAAGCATTTGTATAGCGCCAGCAGTGTACCTGGCGCTTTACATAGCAATGAGATAGACGCAGTCCCTGCATACGGCTTACAATCTAATAGACTAGGAGGGGGGAGACAGGGATAGGGGACATATGGAAAGACAAGGGATAAAAACATTCAAGTGGAGTCTCAGGTGCACGTGCTTGGCTTGGTTGCATTTAGGTAGACAGTGAATGTTGAGAGGGGAGTACTAGCGGGCGTCGGGGAAGGCGGCGAGGAAAAGGTGGGGTTTGAGGAGAGATTTGAAGGAACGGAGGGAGGTGGCTAGGCAGATGTGGGCATGGAGGGAGTTCCAGGCATGGGGGGCATCAAGGGAGAAGGGACGAAGGCGGTTAGGGGAGCAGGGGAGATGAGGGAGAGCGAGGGAGGTGACAAAGGAAGAACGGATAATAAAGGGTTAATAAAGGGTTGCTGCCAAAATTTCCCAAACTTCATATGACTCCAAGTCCTTTGTTGGGGGCCGGTGGGGGACAATACGTGTGCGTGTTGTCATGTAAAATAGTTCTTTTTTAATTTAACAATACCTTATATTTTTTAAACTTCACACCAGTAAAAGTAATGGTCACACATTTATCCCTGGAATAACTCTATGGGTTATTTTACCCTGAACAGGAACTACTTTAAGCTGCATGTTTCTGAATTCTGATCTATAGGAAATGTTTGGTTGATTTCACATTGAAGAATGTATTCTCAGTATTAACTTGTTCTCATTTTGCCTGTGTATGGAAACTGCCACTGTTTAAATGAAAACAGAGTATCTTAAACAATGAGATCTTCTAGGAGCAAATAATACACAGGAATACATTAAAAAATATATTTGAATACAAGGAAATTGTTTTAATTTACGCTTCTTCTAGTGATGATCTCCAAGTTGCCACTTGTGCTACCCTTTAATCAATTTTCACTGCATCATCTGCTGTTGGTGTCAACAAAGGTTTTCAGGTGTCGTGCAAAGGGCAAATTGGATTTTCATATGCCAAGATGAATAAAATCAGTTTAAATGTCCAAAAGACTGAACTACTGGTACAAAAGGTCACTAAACATTGCCATTTGATCTTTGGCATTGTGGCATGGGAAGTGAATCCTGCAAGAAGTATAGAACAAGTTTTCATTCTCCGTCAATATTCTGGAATACTGTGAAAGAGACGTAGGATAATTTGGACGTTCATTGTAAATGTAAGAGAGATTGTGAAGCTTTCATAGCTCTCAAATATTTGAAGTAGACGGCAACAGATACAGTAAGTTACTCTGTCCTTTTGCCATGTATTAGCTTTGTCATGGGACAATGGTAAAGAATCAAAGAAGCAGTTGCTTCTCTTCTAACATTCTACATGGAACTGTGCTGGAACAAGTCAATAATGCTATCTCTAACGCTGTTCTAGCTCTCTCTTTCCTGGTATAGTTCTGCTTAGAACATTCCTTAGTCTCCCTACTTTTTGCTGCACATTAAATTATACATTATTTAATCCACTATGATTCATCATCATAGAAGTTTTACTCCTATGAATATCAGTAGTATTACCTGCAGGGATTATCTCTTTAGAAATGAGTGTTAAACTGAACTTGCTTAAATTCAACTTTATTTTGTACAATCAGCGTTTTAAAGTTACCTTTTTTTTCTCTGATACTACTGTATTTCTTTTCACCCTTTTAACACTAAAGGTCCTATAGTTGGACAGATGACCTTAATACTGGCATTTCAGTATTCCAAGCTCATTATTTTTACTCTTTCACAGAATCATGTATTATGTAATTCATGTTTACAGATATAATATGTCGGTATCTCTGCTTTGTACACATGCTGACATGTAGGCAGGATGTCCTTAGCCATGTTTTTGAATGTGTATTTCAAATATAAAAATAGGGAAGTAACTTATTCTGAATGTAAGTGTATTAGTATATGACTGTTTGTGCCTGTAGAGTACACCTATAAGAAAACACCAGGCCAGTATTCAGTAATTAACAATGATTTCATTAACAGCTTGGAATCACACTGAACTGCCTGATCTGTTTACTTCTGTTCTGTGTTGTTGCCCTAGGAGAACTGGCTGTCTTAATACTTTTGGTTTCTGGTAATGAATTGAGGACCACTCCTTGGATCAGTAGATAATAGGAAGCAGAACAATGTACAATATACAAACGATAAGACTGTTTATGACTTTCTGCATCGGGCAGAATCAGCAGTTATTGACTAGACAGGGAGTAGAAAAATATCTTGTCATCCACCAGGAAAGACATGTTTTGCATCATTTCAGCATTTCAAATCTAAAAGTGTGTTTTTGAATGGAGTTCATTCAGTAATTCCAGTTGTGTCCACAGGACACGCTTTGGGTTAAAGAGGCATCGGCTGCAACTTTATTACATGGTATATATAATGTTAACAGGAAAACACAACCATATATATAAGAACCTGTGTGTATATAGCAGAGAGGAACCAAGCTTATCCAAAGCAGGAAAGGAAGCAGAACTAGTTCTCACCAACCTAACCCAGGTGATTCGACCCTTCGAATTCACCCTCCCCTTGGGTCAGGGCGGGTTGGCGCCCCATTCCAGTCGTGCCAAGCCTGGACTGGGGCCCCCGCTCTTAAGACCCCCCCGGCTCCCCAAGTGGTGATGGGTGTGAGTGCATCCCCTAGCTCTTATCAAGCCATACCACAGCATGGTTCCTACCCCAGTAACTGCCACAAAAAGAGGGAGTAAAGCTTCACTCCACCCTTTCCCCCCTCACAGGTATACCTAAATGGATATGACACACCACCCTCAAGTCATCCAACCAAACAGCATTCCCTTGCACAGACAAGTGGACTCCATCCTTCAGAAAATTGCCTGCATCCTGGCACATGATCCGCTCGTGGTGCACAACCCGCCCTCCCGTGAATTCTACGAACTCCCACATAGCTCTATTGATCTTGTGCTTTGCCCACTCTGTTTTGCCTGGCTTGATGGCAGACCACCAAGTGTGCTGTTCCAGCAAGTCCGACCACCAGATGGAGGACTGTGGCCAAGCAACAACCCATTCGTAGATGCTGGCTTTCATCGCACCCGTAAGCTCCCATGCATTGATTGCGCAAACCAAGGTCATTCTCACCCAAGTGAATGACCAGGACGTCAGGTGAACTGAAGCGTGCAGCCGTGCAAAACAGTGAAGGAATCAGGTTGTCCCAGCACATTCCACTGTGCCCAAACCAGTGAAGGTGGGTCCACAGACCACAACCCATCTGGGTCCTGAAATCGGAATTGACAGCGTGGCGTTCGGCCCAATGCACGATGCGGTGCCCACATATCCAGATGGTGAGTAGTTGTCCCGTGGCTACAGATGATAAACAGATGATAAGCATAAGATTATTACCACCATTCACATCCTACTGAGCAGGGCTGAATGAACGGATAAAATTGCAATAAGCACCAGATCTCCATCTGCCCATCACCTTGATCTGAGAGACTGGCAGCCCCCCTACCGCTGCTGTGTATGCAGCTCCAATTCGTAAGGAGTGCGCCACATAGTTGGATGGCCGGAGACCCAGCATGGCTAATCCCTTTTTAAAAACAGCCTGAAATTGGAATTTGGTCAAAAATGTCCTGGCCAAATGCATGAAGAGGGGACCCCGAAGGCTTGGGCGAACGTCCAAGTATGCCTCCATTGCTGAGACTGGGCATACTGTCCCGACTGGGGATCGGTGCAACATTAAATGCTGGCCTCGGCCTCCCTGATCAGTTTTAGATTGACGGATCATGATCACTATATAGTCAGGCCCACGGGCAATGTCGCACAGGTCCACCGCCCTGCCGGTCCAATCACACTGGGAAGAAGGTACCAGCTCACTGATCTGTAATGCTGTGAAAAATGCAATGGAGAAAGCCACCCAGAAAAGTAACACCTCATAGGGAGATGAACAGAGTTCAGTCAGTGAGGTAATCAAATGGGCCAGTGTGTCAACAGGAATCAGCTGGCGGGTATCCCTTCTAGGACCACATTCCCTGGCACATCCCTCAACAGCCCTGCAGAGCCTGTAAACCATGCACAGGTCAGTCACCTCGTGCGCCTTGCAGAAAAAGGCTATAGCTGCCAGGCGATACTTTATGGTACGCGGAGCCAACCCATGGCAACTCAAGTGTGCCGCGGTGCACACCACTCAACGTGACAGGGAGGGATGGGCCACTCCTCCTGGAACTCATGCGAGGACAGACAGTTGCAGAAGTCACAAAAATAGCTGGCATATGCTCGCCAGGTTGAGCTTGATACAGCAGCTTTAACCCCCCTATCTAATCTGTGTTCTCAAGCTTCCACAAGGCCTCCAGTATCACCTCTGGGTAGATGTTGGCGCCAGGCACCAGTGAAAAAAATCGCTCCATCTGAAAATGAGAGAGGGAATCAGCAATAGCATTGTGAACCTTGGGCATGTGCTTGATGGAGAAATATATGTTAAGGGACAGGCACTTCAACACAAACCAACGTACCAAGCTCATAACTCGGTTGGACTTATTATATTGGCAGTTAATTACCTGTACCACTGCCTGATTGTCTGACCAAAAACAGACGTGGGAGTCCCAGAATTGCTGCCCCCAGAGTTCTGATGCCACTAGTACCAGGAAGAGCTCCAGAAAAGTTATGTCCCTGAGCAGCTCCGAAGCCACCCATTCAAGCGGTCGCCACTGGGCACACCAACGGCCCTGAAAGAAAACCCTGAAACCCATCCCCCACGCTGCATTGGATACGACCTGAAGGTCCACCTCCAGCAGTCAGACTTCCCTCCATAGAGAAATCCAGTTATATCTGTCGAGGAACGTCATCCATACCTCCAGATCCTCCCAAAGACCTTTGGTTATCCTAATGCTGTGATGGGGGGGATGACATACCTGTCGTGGCTCGACCTAGCCAGGTGCAGAAAGCCCTCCCGAGAGCAACCACCCTGCAGGCAAAGTTTAAATGGCCAAGCAAAGTCTGCATAGTTCCCAGTGTCACTTTGCTGGAGGCAACCGTGCGTTCTAGCAGCACCCATAGGGAAGCCAGCTTGTCAGGAGGGAGACTCGATGTGCAAGACACCATGTTGATCATTATGCCCAGGAAGGAAAGCCAGGTCTCTGGCCCTTCTGTCTTTTCCCCCAGCCAGTGGGATGCCCAGTTCAGTCATCACTCTAGCGAACACCGATATAAGGTGAGCACGCTCTGGAGAGCCTGCCCCAATAAGAGGTAATCATTGAGATAATGCAATATGTAAGGTAAACCTGACCTCTCCCTCACTACCCACTCGATCATGGTGCTAAAGCGCTCAGAGGCCAAACAGGAAATGCCGCAGCCCATGGGCATGGCCTTGTCATAGAAGAACTGACCCCTAAATGAAAAGCCCAAGAGGTCGAAATCCCTAGGAAATACCAGAAGCAGGCGGAAAGCCGACAATATCACACTTCCCCATGAGTGCCCCCTTTCCACATGTGCGTACAACACGAACCGCGGCATCTAAGGATGTGTGCTGAACCGAGCACAGCGTTGGGTCAATCCCATCATTGAAAGAGCTACCCCTGGGATAGGACAAGTGATGTATCAAACGATACTCACCCAGAGTCATCTTGGGCACTATCACCAATGGGGAGCACCTAAAACTTAAAGGATGAAATGGTGGAGAGTCAAATGGACCCGACACCCTTCCTGCCACTATCTCCTTACAAATTTTGCCCCAGACCAAATCTTCCATTCCCCCCACAGATTTCAAATTGTGAGCCAGCTGGTCGACCCACGCACCTGTAAAAGGAATCTCAAAACCCTCAGAAAATTCCCACCAAAAGTAATCAGGGTCGATAGCATTGGGGTAACGCTGCTGCAGGATACCCAACACCTCAAGCCTGATTGGTGTAGGGGCCAAATCCCTGACCCCCTCCAGTTTGTTGCCCCCCACCGCCCCCTGCCATTCCTGTTTCAGCCCTCCACCTGTAAACCTCTGTTTTCCAGACTCGGCCCACCCCCTAAAACATGCAAGGGCAGGGTGGCCGCCTCCGCAGTTTGCACAGGCATGGGCGTACTTACAAGGGGCATGAAAACACCCCTTCCCATTTAAAAGCCAGGCATACAGGTTTCCCCAAAACAGGCTTGGAAGGCCCTGGCAACACCACCCCGCTCCCAGTCCGGATGCCTACCACTGGGCGGTGAGGGGCCATGGTCTGCAAGTGCAGGCTATAATCGATAATATCCCACTGTGCGTAGGGATTATATGCAGCCCTACGATGAAATATTTCATCGTAGTCGAGCCAGGCCATCCCCCCCAAATTCTAAGTAAGCCTTTTGTATAATGGCAGCATATTGAATTAGCTGCCATGCCCTACATGGGACCCTGTATGCCACCTCCCCTCCCCCCCTCCCATGTAGATGAAAAACAGGCTGACCATTTTCCCAAGGTCCTGGTACTGGTGGCCATTTACGCTTTCCCTTACCCCCCTTATTGGGCTCATTGCCCTCCTCACCCAGGTCCTCCCCATGCAGCAACATAAAAATGTTGATAAATTCACCCTTTCATATCTTCTTCTTGGTCATGAGGAACAGGTGATCGCCGGGCAAGGAGGTGGGAATGGCATAGGCATGTACGGCAGGAGTAACACCTGGCCAGTCATACATGGCTTGTGTCACCGTGTCCACCACTGTCGTATTTCCAACTGGGGTCACAGCATTGGCATCTACCACCAGCGCTGCTGATTTCCCCCAGTACCACTGCCCGGCCTGTCCCTCGGTGGTTGGGTTTGTCCCAGTGGCAATGCCAGCAGTGCGAACTGGGACAACACCCCCGGGCCCACAGAGCCTGCAGTACCGGTGACTGCGGGACATGTGGACCCCTCACCTTGCTCCACCAGTGGCGCCTGCATCACGCTTGTCCCTGGTGCGTCCATCCTGGATGTCTGCGTCACCGCAGCCATAATCCCGGCCTCCACCTCCGGCAATCCAACCTCAGTCACTGTGCTGGTTGGAACAGGGGCCCGGTTGTCATGCTCTCGCACCTGCTTGGGAAGCGGGGGGGGGCCTTTGGCTGCCTTGGCCGAGCTCTGAGAATGGACAGACTGCAATGAATTGGTTAGCATCACAGTCACCTCCTGCAGGGTGTACCTAGGAGCGCTGTCCAGCTGCTCCTAGCCTGCCTCTGAGAAGGGGCAGTGGCCCTCAGCCTGACTCACCCTCTCCCCACGTTAGAGGCTGGGGGACCTGCGGCCTGCGAACCCCTGCCACCCCTGCCACCTCGGTTAGCTCTCGTACTTGCCATGTTGACCTGCCCTTAGCAGAAACACAAAGAAAAATTCTGTTAACCCGAGGGGCTCCCCAAGACTCAGGGCACCTTCAGCAGGGGTCGCTCTCCCCTCCCCCCCAGGACACGCTCCTTACCTGACCATGTCATGAGGATAGAGGAAGCAAACAGGTAAGTCAAAATGTTCCTGTAACTTCTGTAAGTGGCCTGTAGCTGTGGGGAAAGAGGGAGAGCACCTGGCTGTTCCAAGTATAAATACCTGCTCGGGTCTCCACCCTCCAGGTGCATCTCCTCTCCTCCCATTGGGCCACGGTGCCGTGCCTCTGGAGGGGGAGGGGCAAAAGAGCCTTGGCCCAGCCCCTGCCCCGCACACTGTTCAGGGAAGGTGGGCACAAACCCACCCACCCTTGCCGAGTGCCTTATGGGGGGTGTTCTCTTTCAATAAAAGTGCTCATTTGCAATGGTGTTTTTTTTAAAACAGCATTTTATTTTCTTCTGTCTTGGATGTGCATAGATATTCTGGGTATTTTTAACATAATTTTCTTCCCACTGCAAACACAAGAAGGATATGGAGAGACTGAGTCCTAGCAAAAAATAAGTTTAAATATAGATCATCTGATTCCTACTGATTCAAAACCTAATATTCCCCCCCCCCCAAGTACATCAGAAACAAAGAGCCTGCTAGAGAGTCAGTTGAGCCATTAGATGGCAAATGGATGAACAGGGGGCTAGTCTGAGGGAGGATAAGGCCATTGCTGAGAAGCTAAATTAATTATTTTCTTCAGTCTTCATTGCAGAGGATGTCAGGGACATACCCACATCAGAACTATTCTTTGTGATGAATAGGAAGAACTGACATATATCAACATTACCCTGGAAGAGGTTGTGTTTTTGTTAATAATTAAATGTCATTTTTCGTTATCGTTGTCATTATTGGTACGGATTTCAAACTAAGATTTATAGTGAGAGAAAGAATCTAAGCTTAACCTAACCTATGTAAATGTCAGGTCCCGGACAAGAACCCATGCCCTTCGGATGCGGGAGGGACGCTTTTGGGGCCCGTGCCACCTGGTGGACCTGCTAACCTCCTGCATTCCTCGTCTATGTTTTCCCCTGTCTCCTAGCCCCTTGTATGTCTACGTCCTCCCCCAACTGGAGCTTGTTTCCCCAGTCTGGCCTCCCAGCTTCCTGATTGGCCACAGATGGTATTTAAACTTCGGTGTGGCCTCAGGAAGCTGGTGGAGCAATGCCTCTTACCCTCTTTGAGCCTTTGATGTATTGTGCCTTGTCCACTGCTTCTGTAGCAAGCATCTACCCCCACCTTTGGCTGTGTGCTGAGTGTCCTGGTGTGCATCCCTACCTCCCTGTTTCCCCTATAGCCCATGTGTTGGATCCTTTCTTGAGGTGTCCTGTGTCTTGCATGCTGTGTGTCCTGGTTTGTCTCCCTGCCTCCCTGTTTCCCCTATAGCCCATGTGTTTGATTCCCTCTTGGGGTGTACTGTGTTCTGTGTGTCCTGGTTTGTCTCCCTACGTCCCTCTTTCCCCTATAGTCCGTGTGTTTGATCCCCTCTCGGGGTGTCCTGTGTTTTGTGTGCTGTGTGTCTTGGTTTACCTCCCCACCACTCTGCTTCCCCTTAGCTCTGATACCCTTCTTGCAGGATATTACCCGTGTGCTGGAGGAGCCTGTCGAAGGTTTCCATCTTCCCCAAGGGCTCCTGACCTCTGTCCATTGGCACTGTGTCAGAAATCTCATGGATTCAGTTTCACTGACCCTGGCCGTCCCTGGGCGATCCTAGAGGCATAGCCCCGTGTCCCCCTTCTCCTAGCCTCAGGAACCCTTCATCCCAATCCCCTTGCATTTCCTTCTCCCTTTGGGAGGGTCTTGGTGTGTGGGTCTTAAGTCTGCTCCCTGACCTCGATGATGAAACAGGCCCTCTCTGAAGTAGGCTTTTTGGCCTCAAGATGAGAGCAGTCTCTGGAGGTTCCGAGACGCACTGAGAGGACCTTTTTCCCCACAAGCTCTTCCATAAGTTCCCCATATGGGGGTCCTTCCTCCTCCCTTCCTTTGCGGGGATTAGGTCTTCCCGATCCTTGTCCCCCAGATACCCTGCCCCCGTGACAGTATAATACAAAATATTCCTATCCTATAATCCTAATTAAGGAGGTGCGGTAGCTCCTTAATGGGGGAAGCATTTATTGATTATGGGAGACACAAATGATACAACAACTTTACTGTTTACAAGTTGTTCAAATTAAGATGGGAGCCTTAACATGTACAATTTCCAGGCTTGTTAAAGTTTACTTCATATGAAATCACCTTAACTAAGTTTGTAAAACCATATGGTTTTTGTTTGTCTAATATATATATAATAAAACAGCCTAGTATCTAAACATCTAATCTATATATATACAAATAATATCTATGTAATATATGGACAGGGGGAGACAGACAGGGAAAGGGGAAAGGAAAACTCTCTAATCTATCTCTATACTATATCGTGTGTGTGTGTGTGTGTACACGCAGTAGAGGTGGGACCCTGGGCCCATTACCGGCTACCGGATTTACCGGTTACCGGTTCTCCGAAAACCGGATTCCCGGATTAAATCCGGTATACCGGTACCGGATTTATTTCATTGATTTCAATGGGGCGCTGTGTCCCCATTGAAATCAATGAAATAAATTAATTCC